>JAVQJS010032265.1:0-11698 GCA_036024795.1 Galaxias rostratus
ATTTAACATGAATAAACAACCAACAAAAGTGTTTGACCAGCTTTGGTCTGGTTATTTCCATCATGTCACAAAAGTGCGGATCTTGATTTTATTTGACATGCTTTTAATGTTATACAGTAGGCAGTGGGCAGAACAAAAATACATCCGAAATCAAAGAGTATTAAGAAAAGGCCCTTGCCAGAATAAATAGTCTGGAAGCAATGCATTTCATCACTGCGACCTGGCCTCAGTGGCAGTGCTGCCCCTAATTTAAACAGTTTGGTGTTTGCCCCTGCATGTCTTCTCTAGTTCACAACCATTTACATCCCCTACAAACCATTAGTACAATTTATCATGTTTTATTGTATTATTAATGGACAAGGTTCTAGATGCAAATGTAATATTTAATGGATATTATTCTACTGATGATCAGTTTGTTGGGACCCAAGAAAAATTAGTATATTTTTGTATGAGTATAAATATTAGGAGCAGAAACAAAAATTTGTAACAAAAATAGTATGTCTTTGTGTGACTAATTAATTTAACAAAAATTAGAGTAGGAATAACAATAGTTAACAATAGTTCCTATTTGCAAGATTTTGAGAAGTTTATTGAAAATAAATGACCTGGAATTTATTTACCACTTCCACGGATCTGTTGTTTGTTAAAAGCTGCATGTTCAAGGCCCTGAAGTGATCTTGATCTCCATGTTTACTACTTTGCAAACACTTGTGATTCCAACTTCTGTTGAATATTGTTTGTAAAAGGTGTGAGAATATATTTACCTTTCAATGGTGGGTATTTTCACTTGATGGATTTTGTGCGGTGACCATCATTAGTTCCATCATGAAGTCTCAAACTGTTTGTCTACATGTAACACGATAAACATAAAACAGGCATAAAATAAGGATGGAACATTCGGAGAATCCTCATTCTTAAGGGAGGTATTTTAGCATTTATAATCCTATAGTTTATTAGTCTTGATCATATTGTGGTCATTTCAAAAATAATCTAAATGCACTTTCAGGGTTGACGCCTTCGACCTAATCGGTGGAAACGACTGCCATTCTATTTTGTGTTCTTTAAACACATCCCAAATACATCATAAGCCCAGAGATCAGATCACAGTCTATTTTATCAATATTAATAAGGATAGGAAAACTCCTCTTGTAATTACCAGAGTCCCAGAGCTTTGATTTAGACCATTACTAACGCCTCTGCATCTTTAGATTAAAAAACCGACCCCTTTTATTTAATAACATTAAATCCCGACATGTATCTTCTAAAAGCTTTAATAAGACAAAGATAAGATTTGCATCCCCATACAAGTGTATTTTCAATTGATTATGAAGCCGCCATTGATGTGTGAGAAATTGATGTTTTCCTCTGTTCATAAGGGCTTCTAATAGAAGGGGAGGGATTTGAGGAGGAGACTTTGCTACTTTGATCTTCAATCAGTAAAAAATCCCACTTCTTCTTTGTCAGACTATATTTGGTAAATAACGGGGACAATCCATGGGGCTTTAATAAGGTGAAATAGAGGGAGGAGAGAAAGAAAACTACAGAGGGAGGATGGAGGAAGGGAGAGCGCAAACTAAAGGAGGGAATAAACCAAGGTATAAAGTGTGTAAAAGGGAAATAAAGGTGGGGGGGAATGGATAACATTGGATAGGTAAATAGACAGGTAAGAATAACACCCCTCTACCTTAGATGCTCAAAGACAGACAGACAGACAGACAGAGAAGGTCCAGTGGCCATCTCAAGTTTGTGTGAACACATACAGAATGCAATGACATTAATGGTTTATACAAAAATAGGCTTGACTCATAAACTGATGTTCTTGAACATTTACATTTTTTAATTATTTGTTTTGAGTGAATGAAGCTCTGCAATGTTGTGTGAATGTTATAATTTCATGATTGGTTGATCTGCCAATTGTGACACATTGAAAAATCAACAGGTGCATGTGAGAATGGCAAACCATTGTAACCATGTGTCACAATTCAGAAACCATTGAGGTAATGGCCAATTAAGAGAACTCTTAGAAAAATTATTTAAACCATTACAAGTATGGGGTGGATCATAAACCTGGAAAAGGGAAAGATAGGTAAGGTAAGTTGAAAAAAAGAGAAAATTAGACAGTCAAAAACTATATATATTCAGTCAGTATAAATATGAGTGACGAAAATCCAATCAAGACCAAAAATAACACAGACGGAAATGAATACAAAAGAAAACAACCGGGGAAAGTGACAGGGGGCATGAGGTGGTTGAACATAGAAAGTAGATGGAGATGGCGAGAGTAAAATGAGAGAGAAGTAGCATAGCAGGGGGTGAAGAGAAGCTTTCGGCAGGCTTGAGGCAAAAGCTCTCTTTGCTGGGTCATTGGAGCCCAGATCAACAATAGCACACTCAGTAAGCCCCTAGACCAAGAGCCAAATTTGATATCTTGCAACTCATGTGAGCGTTAATTAAGCCTGCGATATCCCCAGAAGGTTTAACGATGCAAAATTGTCACAACTGTATAGGTACTTACCTTCAACTGAAATGGTCAGTCTTTAGATAAAATATTAAACAGAACAAAATCTCAATGCATCACCTGTAAAACATGGGGTTGACGACTTTTGCAAGCCAATGTATCTACAAAATGCAATAACCTTTGACTGCCAGTTAAGCAAGCACAATCTGTCACATCAAAAAATAAATGTTTTAATTAAGGCCAAACTATATTTATAAACAGTGGAAAAACTTTCAGACAGTCCAGAGGAATTGCCATTACATACATAGATAAAGTATAAGCTATATGCACTTGATATTGCATATGAACTTTAATTTTTGATGAATTGATTTAAAATTGAATGGATAGGAAACGTTATTATAATGTCTATTTTACCATTATTTAAGATGATTTGAAAAACATAATTTAGAATGGATTTGGAGTGAGAGCATGTCTTTTTTTCTTAATTTTTTTTGGGCACCTTCTATCCTTGATGTTTTGTTAAACTGAGCCTGCGATATCCCCAGAAGGTTTAACGATGCAAAATTGTCACAACTGTATAGGTACTTACCTTCAACTGAAATGGGGAGAACATTTTTACAGGCTTGATGCAAGGTATGCTCTGCGAGAAAGAAAGAATAGATGCAACCACTTTTTTTGTATTAACATGATGTAATTTCCTTTTGCACCTACATTTGACATTTTCTTTTTAGCAGAAGCCACTGGCTACTTTACTATGTCTGACACAGCATTTATGGTTTGCGGCAGATCCACATTTCCTTATGTAGACCACCGTATCCAACTTCCACAGGACACATCTTCGTTGTTCTTCCTCTACTGCAAATTCAGTGGAGCTTTCAAAAGTTTATTTTCACAGGATTGTTATCTCTACAGAGAACAAAGTTTGTTGTGTGTTGGACCAAAGTAAAGGTCTGAACTACAGTCGGTTGCTGCCATCTCTGATGGGGCATTCTGTTTTTTGCCCGCATCTCCTCACATTTTCCAGTCCACCTCAGCTGCCCTTAACTTTGTGTTGGCCTATATTTCTTCCATCCCTGAACTCCCTTCCAGAAAAAGCTAACATGGTTCATGTAACGCTCTGCTCCCAATTGGCAGGGCATTGACTATTATAATTATTATCAGTAGTAGTAGTAATAGTAGTACTAATGTTAGTAGTAGTAGTTGTGTCAGTATGCCAAATGATGAAGGGTGCAGAGAACAAGAGGGGGTGTAGTCCTGGAGTAGGTCAGAGATATGTGGTATTGTACAGGGTAGTTGAAGGAGAGTTGTGATGAGGTTAGTGGACTTGGTGTGAGTAAGGATATGAGCAGCCAAATTCTTGATTATTTGTAGCAGGTTAAGTCATTCAGGGGACAATATAAATGTGTGGACCAGGACTTGATTGAGACTGAGTTTCGTAGTTGTGTTAGTGTTGAGTAGTGTTAAGTTGTGTAGGTGTTGAGTTAAATTTAAGGTGCACTGGGAGTCCAATATTTTTACACAGCTTCCCAAGACAGAACACAATGGTTTTGAGCTCATGGAGAGCAGGGGTGTGTGTCCCAGAGAGTTTTTTTGCGGAAAATTGACGAGGTCCGTTTTCACGGGTACCAGGAAGTTAAGGGCAGAGGACAGGCAGACATTGTAATGACTTACAAAGTCATTCGGGAAGGAGTATATAGGGCAGGATTTGGGTAAGAGTTCATTACGTTGCCAAGATCAATTGGATACCAATGAAGCAGACTAAGTCGGGTATATGGCCTTTGGTGTATGTTAGGATATTGACCACATATGGTCTGTTGCTACCACCAAGCACTTAAGTAGCTGATTGTAGTGCAAGGTATGTCTGTCTTGCACCCGTGCAGTATGTATTTGAGATTATTTGTTCCTGGATTTTCAATCCTGATTAAGATTTGTAAGTGTTTCCCTACCAATAAAGCTAATTCCTGTCGATTCCATTCCCCACAAGTCTTTGCAGGTAATTTGTCCAGGCTACACATTTTCCCCGTTCATCCATGGCCCTTGTTTGTCTTGCTAGAAAGATTTTGGACACTATCACTAATTTGCAGTGTTTCGAAGAAGTTGATTTTCATTTGTCTACTTGTGCCAAGTCCAAATCCTGCTTATCCGTGCTGAACGTACTTGCCCAACTACTAGATGTTTAAATGATTTCTAGTTCACCTCTGACAACTGACGGCACACATTTGACTTTTTCATGGTTGGTAGAATCCATTGCTGCCTTACCGACTCCCCACTTGGCTCGATGTGAAGTGGGAAGGTGTAGTCTTCAAGAATCATTGCCTTCTGGTATGGGTGCCATCATCGGTTTTTCGATCGGAAGCCATGCTGGTCAAAATGGCTTTGATAAATGTAATACAATAAAACTTTCCTTCTCATTGATTTTCTCACCACCTGTGGACTGGACTTCTCATCAGTGAGAGGGACTTGGCTTAGTGCTGGTGAGCTTGCTCCACTTGTTGAACGCTGCCCAGGTGACTGTAACTTCTTTAGCATGCATAGACCATCCGAACGAAGTGGGAGGCTAGCTCTTGTGTTTAAGAAACATATTAACTGCTGCTTTGTAAGCTCTGAACATTTCTACTTTTGTACCTACCTTACACTGAAAAAGACTAAGCTAACATTTTTAACACTAAAATGTTTGCCTGTGCTCAATGACACCATCAGAGCCTTAAAAAGGTAATGCAGAAAATAGTGTAGCATGGACACACGATAGCCTTGCAAGTCAAACCAAGTTTATCCTAATTCTCTACTTTCAAACTAGCACTGGCATAAACCCACAAACGAATAACAAGGGTACTGAATTTGAGTTGATAGAATTCTGGTGACTAATTGGACACAGCAAATTGAAACCAGCTAGCCTAGTGTTAAGCTAGCCTGTAGTGTGAGATGGCAGCTTGATGGAATGCAGTAAAACTAACCTAATTAGTGTCAAAATTATGGCATTGGCTATTAATATGTTTGCCAACCATGCATAAGTGCCGCTGTAAAAAACAATCTTGATATGGGGTTAACAATGTTTCCATAGTCTAACATTAGCTAGCATGCTTGCTATTAAACAATACAGACAGGGCTACTGTCGGATGATTGGACTACTTGGTCTAACGTTGCAAACCTTAGCTACTATTTTGTAAAGATTTCAACAGGCCCTTATTAGCCAAAGTTGAATAGTTAATTATTGGAGTCAATAATTAAAGAACTGACTTAATCACAAATGAATTAAGAATTTGCGATTTGGATTATTTTTAGTGCTCCTATTTTACAAATAGGTAACAATTGCATTAACTGCAAAGGGATTAAAATGCCTTGCTGCAGTTGCTCATGCATGCGGATTGAAGAAAGTCATTGTGGGATATTGGTAATTATCTACCTGTTTAATACAACTGTGGCCTAATAAAAACATTATTAATGTGAGGTTTTAATTTATTGATAGAATCCTTTGGGCTATGCAACATGTTTGACTGAAACAAAGTTGAGACTAGCCCCCCAGAATGTCTAAACTCTGAATCTAGGGTCCTGTATAAAACAGGTGGAATGGAAACTTGGAATCAGTTGCAGGTGCTACAGTACGTGATAATGCACTGTCATGAAAGGTCTGCATTTTAAATAAATTATTTGAAATAGTAATATTCAAAGATCATGAATTGATGTGATAAGTGCATTGGATCAGCAAACGTGAATCATAAATCAACATATGTCCTTTCATTTAGAGTAAAGTCATTTAATGGGATTAATTAACAAAATTATCTTATTTGCGTTCTATCACTGTTGTATTTTTTAACTAACATTATACAATTGTGAGAGCAATTGACAGGTTACATTTGTCATGTAAAGTGCACTGATGAACTTAAATAAATGCACTATACTAAAACAATTCTTGAGAAGGGTACAGAGCCCCTGAAGTCCCAAAAGATATAATTTTTATAATGTGCACACAAGTTATATTCTGGTGCACACAAGTTATTATCTTACTATCTTATACTATAATGTTAGCTTTCTGCATTTACACAAGCATATACACTGAAGGCAGTAGGCAGGCATTAAGTGTTTACTGTAATCCATAGTTGGATTGAAATGACCAAATTCCACATTACACAACGATGTAAAAGTGAAGACACTGGTTGATGACATGTATGTGGGCAACATGCAAGTTTCACAGGTTCATAAAAAAAATGTAAATACTAAAAGAAGGCACCTATTAAACATGCATTTACACTGAAGACAGTAAGCTACTGCTGATCTAATATTGTACAGGCTAAAAGGTTTTTACCTTTTATCATATTTATAATCATTATTATTATTATCTTTGCAGTTTGATTAATGGCTTAGCTAAAATAATAGTAATAATAATTATCATAGTAATTATTAATGTGAACTCTTAATTTAAGACACCTTGTACTGCATACTACGTAGGGGAGATTGGGGACGGTTGCAACACTTTTTGCATTTCTTTCAGTTACTTACAGTTTAATTCACATAGCCATACACAACCAGCCAAACTTGCATTGTGAAACTTATGGTTGTCTTCTAAATACCCAAACAATTAAAGATGACCACAGCAGATATTTTAGGGAGTTATCTGGCACACTGCTTGGTCACTGAAGGCTGCAACACACTCACATCTGCTTTTCCTTGCGGGAATACATTTATAGTTATTATTATTAGGTCTATTTTAGGGGCATTAACTACGCCCGCAGTTTTGACCCAATCGATTCCATTCCAGTGCCCAACTGTCATGGACACTGTTGTCTGGTGCGGTAAAACACAGCTAATTGATTGATTTACTTATAATTGTTTATTATTTTAAATAGTTTGTTAGCCATATTGAAGTGACTGGGGTGAGGGTTTTGACCTGGGAGGAGTAGCTTGCATAAAAATATTTAAATTTCGACACTTAAGTTAACATAGGTGTCTCTTGTTGACATGGAGTGTAGCTGAATATATTGGAACAGTTGACAGTAGAAAAGCGCTTCATTGAGTAACACTTTTATAGAGGCTTGGCGGCATAGTCCCAGAACAGCACGAAAAGTTCGGTTTTTATCAGGCTCGAATCAAGAGACTATTTTTCCTTATATTATTTATGTGGACAAATAGGAAACTATGTAACTAAAACAACTTATGGCTGCCCTGTAACCTACCCCAAGCAAAAAACTTTTGTAGGGTGATAATGCTGACATTTGACACTCTATTCTGGTATCCATGCCACAGTGTGCAGCGCTCTGGCACGCAAGGACATAGACAATCTTGGACCGAGTTAAACTAGAACACGGCCGGGTTCCTGCCATATCCTACCGATAAGCTCATACAGCCTGCAACTTTAATATTTAATGTTTTGATTATTATTATTATTGATTACGTTTTAATCACTGTGTGTGTGCATGTATGTCGACTAGCCTCTTGCATCAAAACAATGTGCCCAAGACACGTTTAAATCAACACCTACATATGCTCATTGAAATACATTTTCAAGTTGTGATTGATGTCTTTTTTTTTTTTTTTTTGAAGTATTTGTTCAAAAAATATAAATTACCAGTATTACGGAAGGGATAATGGTTTTATTCTAATAGTAGATATATGTTATGGTAACGTTGATTAAGTGTCTCTTGATCAGATAAAACTAATTTTTTCAATAAAAATACTACAAAAGTTAAAATGTATACTTTTTTATTTTATTAATAAAATAATGACAAACAATGTCAATCAGTATACATTTTTTTTTTTAATTGAGACATAAGCTACTTTTCTGGACAATGAATCTCTGACTTTTCTGAGGTTTTGCAAGTGCCCTCTGCATGTAATTAAATAAGCAATTCTGATGGCATGTTGATGTAGTTGCAAAACTATGTCTCAAAATGTTTGATGAAAGTAGTCATACTTAAATATTTTCAGAATGTCAAGGTACTTCTCTGGACTGGCTGAATGTGACCTGACCCATGCAGAAATACCCTGGTGAGGTCTGAGGGCTTGTGTAGTGGTCACCGGCTCACTGAAGCCTCACAGCTAACCACCACCAGCCTCTCCAAAGTAACTCAACCCAAAAGTGAACATGGAAGGCCCTTTCTTCACCCTTGTTAGAGACCACATCCATAAAACCCCCAGCTGCTCTCCCAAGATGGCTGCCATGTTTCAACACCTAAGAAGCATAATAAAATACATTATTAAGTTTATTTAAAAAATGAATGTGGACTTCTTTGTTTAGAATTATAGAAAGGACTAACTATTCACAAAGTTTGCTAAGGTGATGGAATACTATTTAAATTGAAGTGTTTTTTTAAATTATCTTGGTTTTTCATTGCCATTAAAAATAAAAAATGTAGATCAACAAAATATACATAAAATTTGCTTTATCCACCTATTAGATGTCTGAAAGGTAACATAAGGACCAAGGCAGAGACAAAGAAAATTATGCACGGAAAAACATCCAGGCCATTCCTAGCATTGAACATTTCAGAGAGGCTGTTCCTCCCTCCACCCACTAGATCCAATACCACTCTAAAACCTAGCCACCACAGAAAAACTGTGTCAAAAGTCTGCTTTTTGACGGCTCCTCATTTGCATGTTTGAATAATACATGCAGCTTATAAGCATATTAAATGGAATTGAGCTGCACGTCATTTGAAGGAAGAGATTAGACCTTCCGAGTTAATTATGAAGATGTCAAATGTCAGATGGTGAACTCGCAGCCTCTGGGTCGCCCCCTTTAGTTTGGTGATTATATGCACAAACTATAGATAAAGTGTCATCATGCAGTCTATTAAGGTGTTGGGTGGTAAGAGGGGCTTGTATGCCTTTATTACTATGCAGCATTAGTAGTAAAACCAGAGCTCAGACTCTTAATGGTTTCTTTCTTACTAACATTCTCAGAGTTTTATCTCTCTCTCTCGCTCTCTCTCTCTCTCTCGCTCTCTCTCACATTCTCTCGCACTCTCTCTCTCTCTCTCTCTCTCTCTTGTTCTCTCCTCCATACACACAGACACACCAAGGTAAGGACACAAAGGACCAATACAATGAATATTGATACACAGGAGCCAATTTGTTTGCAGATTGTAGTTTTAGTTATCAATGACTTGGACTTCAACTTTCTGAGCGAATATGTGTAAAGGCACACTTGTGTGTATGTTTGTAAGTTCACACACTGCAGCAGTGCATTCTGGTCATTACTGTACCATTAAGACCAAATCAACTCAGGGGAGCAGTGTAGTGGAAAGCTGTGTGGGCATCATGTCACACCTTGGCACGGCCGCCAGTCAAACGGGGCAGCCAGCTCTGTTTCTGTCAATCTCACCCATTCTCTAAAGTTTGTTTAAAGGGAGGAGCTATGCCTCACTAGCTTCTAACAGGTACGAAAAACCTCATATTATTAGCCCTCAGAGAGAACCAGGCCAGAATCTGATGTGTTCTTTCAACTGTACTAAACTGTAGCCGAGCTCAACGACTAGACACACAGCGGCACCATCTGCTGATTAAGGAGCGGGCTGGAAACTGAGAAGAGGGCCGGGAGGAGCAAGGCAGGGAGAGAGATAAAAAGAATGATTTGCATTGAGGAATGTTGATGTGAGATGTGAAGAAAATGTATCGATTATAAATGCAAGAATGATAAGTGAAACAAGATCTATGAGAGAAAAGAAGGTGTGAGTGAGATTTTAAGTGAGTGAGTTAGGCAGGTATACACAAACACAAAGGACAGACAGTGTTTAGAACAGTGGAAATTCACCCTTCTTTGTTAACAGTATGCTTCAACCTCAGCACAGAGAGATAAGCCCAAATTCACACCCCTGAACAACTTCAATTTTTAATATGGTATGTCCTGGCTGAGCAGCTTACTCAAGGCTATCCAAGCTGGAGACCCAAGCCCACCAAGATCCTCTCCTACCAGGATGGATATTCAATAATAATAACATTAACAGTTACCACAGATTCACAACAACAAGACCAGCCACGGAAATGACAACTATACCTGGCAAACACAAGCTAATCACTTCATTTGGAGAATGTGGGCAGTGCTACAAAAATTATTGCAGGGATCTTTGGAACCCCAAGCACCATAAACAATGAAAACATTTCAAAAGTGGTACCTACCACGGCCTATAGAGGCATGATGTCCTGGTCACTTAGGTGTTTCCCTTCCTTTAATAATGAAAGTAATTTATTTTATTGATTTATTAATATGACTATAGGCACCACAGTGGTTCAATGGTTAGCACTTTTGCCTCACAGCAAGAACGTCATGGGCTCAAACCCTACCTGACCCAATGACTGTTCTGTGTGGAGTTAGCATGTTCTGCCTGTGTTTATGTAGGAGCATGTTGGGTGAGCATGTCTGGTGCAAATTGGCTGTTGTGTTATTACTCAGACTCAGTGTTGGGTATTTTTTAAGCTGTCAGTCCATTTGTTGTTTGTTCTGTGTTGGCAACTGATTTGTGAAAAGTGCTTTGAGTTGTGAGAAAAGTGCTGAAAACGGATTGTTTTTTTGCAATTATGTGTAATTTTTTTATATAACAAAAATTTTGTAAACGAACGTGCCCCTCGCTGCCTCACTGAACTCCTCCAACTAACAGCCTACCGGGACATTAAATTCTTCTTCAGATGAGCGACTAGTCATTCACCCTGTAAAACTTAAACAGTTTTGGGGAGCATGCATTTTTTGGGCAGCACCTAAACTATGGAACTCTCTTCCTACTCTAATTTGCATTTCCAACTCTATCAGTCTTTCAACACCACCTTAAAACATTTATTTTAACTCTAGCAAAATAGATCCTGGCTAGGTGCTGCTGTTATGGAGTTATCCCCTGTGAACAAGAGGGTCGCCTTTTTGCGACTGCAAGGAGTTGCTGAGTGGGGTCCTGGAAAGGGTAACATCTACTGTTTCTATAGTTCTGCTGGGGGACTTCAACGGCCATGTTGGTAATGATGGAGGAACCTGGAGAGGGGGTGATTGGAAATAACGGCCTGCCCAATCTGAACCAGAGTGGTGCTTTGTTGTTTGACGTCTGTGCATGGGCATGGTTAGTCCAACAAACACCATGTTTTAGTATAGGGATGTTCATAAGTGCACCCTGTACCCGAGCACTCTAGGCCGCAGATTGATGATCGATTTGTGGTCGTATCATCAGAACTACGTTCTTATTATAAAATCTAATTCAAAATATACAACTATAAGTTATAGAGATGACCGGTGTATGGGGTACTAAGGTGACAGAGTCCGTA
>JAVQJS010032280.1:0-14570 GCA_036024795.1 Galaxias rostratus
CACACACACACACACACACACACACACACACACACACACACACACACACACACACACACACACACACACACACACACACACACACACACACACACACACACACACACCACTTAAGGTGAGAAGGATAAATATAGATCGTGTGTTGCAGATTCCTTTTTACTTCAAATTGACCTTTAAAAAAAACAAAACAGTTTTTCCAGTTATAATAGTGAAAACCTATTACATGCTTTATAAGTGCAGATATTCAGAAGTAGCAACAATACAGAATTTGTTAATTACACTGAACATATTTTCACTCAAATTCCTCCATAAAGTTACGCTCACATGTCAAATACTGTCGGCACGAGTCACACTTGTGATTTTGTGACGTATGTTAAAATAGACGTTCACCCCCCTACTCGTCTCTCTCTCTCTCTCTCCGTTCTCCTCACTCTGCTCTGTGACCTCCAGCTCTACAGCCAGTCAGCGGACCAACGTCATCAGCTGTGTGACGGTGCACGACTCCCAGGACTCTGACTCGTCTACTGGTAGCCCGCTGAGCCCCAAAGCCAGCGGCGGCGGCAGCCAGCCCTCCTCCAAGTCCCTGGCTGTGGTCCTACCCTCGGTGAAGAGCCAGCCTGGGGAGAACACGGCCGCCCACAGCGCATCTGGAGCACCAGGTCTGCAGTAACAATGTTGAAGCCGTCCTGAATGTTGCTGCATAGGTTTTGTATGGAGTTATCCTCCGTCGCTCTTTTTCTTTGTCGATGGTGTCTCTTAACTCTTTTGACTTTTCAATACTTATTTTTTTTATTTTATTATCTTTTTTTTTTTATTTTTTTTACAATAATTTTACTTTGATTGATTCATGCATTTACACACGTTTTGTAGACCAACCGGCAGCTATCTCTGGCAAGTCTAAAAAAAGCACAGCTCAGCAGCCCGGTGGATCTGCAGCATCAAGCACTGAGCGCCATCAGCGAGCCGTCTCAAGCAGGTCCCAGCCCCTCAACCTGAGTCAGGTAATACACCTTCAACTCCTTCAATATAAAAGGGTTCAATTTGCCCAAAAATTATAATAATACTTTGGAGAGTATATTATTGTGACCTAATAAACAAAACAAATCAATTAATAAAACACTTGCTGCTTTTTCTGTGCTGCAGGTTCAACAGTCCATGATGTCATCGTCACATGACCAAACAGGAAATGGGTCTGTGAGGCGCCAGTCGACGTACCCTCCTCCAGTCTCTTCCTCCCACCCGTCTTACAGGCTCCACGACACCTCGCTATTCAGCTCCGCGCCCAGCCTCTATGCTTACCCAGCCTCAGCCGCCCTGGCCTCTGTGTCTCAGGCCGTGGACCATGGCAGGCCCGGCGGTGCCTACACCTCCCTGGGGCTTCTCCAGAAGAACAGTGGCCTGGTCCTGGGACCTCCAGGACAGTACAACAACCACCCACAGCAACAACAACAGCAACAGCTTCAGCAGCAGCAGCAGCAACTGTCAGGGCAGCCTTACCCCCGCTCCAACGGCAATTATCAACGCAAACTCAATCAGTACCCTTACCTGTAAAAGACTCACAGTTTACTGACAAAACAAGAATGCTTGAAGTTAGCATTTTAGCCCCCGCACAACGCCAAATAGAGACCGAAACTACGAAATAGTGCCACAGCACAAGCCCGTTGCAGAAACTGTGATGTTTTTTATTTTGGAGTTGTTTAGCTGTTTTTTGCTTGGTGTATACGTGATTTGAAAACATTTGGTCATCTTGAAGTTCACTGATGAGTTCTTATTCTAGCATTAAAGCAATGAGTTGAGTTTTTAAATATAAAGCCAAAACATACAGCCTGTTTTAAAAGAGACCAAAAACTTCTAGCAACATGTGGATCTTCAATAGCAAGAACAAGTTGAACTTACAGTATGATCCTTTTTATTTTAAGTCGAACTAGTAATCCATTTTTTTTTTTGTTTTTCAACAGAATTATTTCTCTGTATTATTTTTGACCAACAATAATGTGTTGATATGTTTATTTGCTTTTGTCATATTTATTGTGTGTCAAGTGTAATGTAATGGAGATATACTTATGTTAAGTTAGTAGCCGCTGTTGTGCCATTTATTTTATGTGTCTAAGTAGTTAGATACGAATTGAATATGATGCATATTCATAAACAATATGTGACCTTGTTCTACATGGTTCCTCACTAACATTTGCCTTTTATTTTTCTGTTGCCTTTGCTGGTGCTTTTTTCTGTGTAACTTGTCGGCTCCTAACTTTGTATTTAACATTGTGTAAGTGTACGATAATACCGATTCCGATGCAGGCTATTGTGTCTTCAAAGAAGTCTGTTTGTTACCTTTGATTGAAGTTGTGTACGGTTGCATGTGTATGCCATGTAGTAGCATCGAGAGAGGTAAAAGGTCTGTCACTGATACGCTCGCTGGCAACACCGCTGAAAAAAACACGTAACTGTGATTTAAAATACTCACCCCAAAAAAATTGATATGTTGGAAAATGTGAGTGATGTTTTATGTGAATTATTTTGTGCACATTATAAAAACTTTTGGGTAGCTCACACTGTGCTGTCGGTTAAACCCAGTCTGATTAGATTTCATGTTCATATTGTGATATTGATAAATTTGAATTTACTAAACAAATTGTGAGGAATCGGGTGAAAGTGATTTAATGAATATATGAATAGATATATTCATCGATGTTGGATACATACATAAATATATATATATATGTATGCTTCAAAAATAAATTGGTTTGTTAATGATGATGGTTCTCACAATCCTATTATAATGTGAAGTGCAAAATTAAATTTAAAAAACTCAATGAAACTTAAACCTTATATGCAATAAAATAGATACCATATTTTATCTCATTTCTTTAAAAGCCTATCTAAATAGATTTTATTTGGACTTGACATCGCAAACCAAAAAGTAATTTTCCAAAGTAGATTTTGTCTTAAAGAGTAGAAAATGAGGAATGGGTTCAACTGTAGCCTAGGGGCTCTTAGCGATGTCCGGCAGGTCCTTGTACCTCAGATTTGTTCACCTCTTCCCAAATGGATATCAGATTTGCCAGGAATGTCTGGATCTACGATGTCAAAAAATCAGACAGAACAATAGTCACGACTAGACAATGGAACATTCACTCAACAGAAGACAACTATTTTAAATAAAATATTACAATAGTTTGAAACATAGATCAGCTACTTTTAAACCGAACAAATCATAAAAAGTCATTAAGGTATTGCCATTTGGTGAACTTTAATCGAGTAAAACGTTGAGGTTGTGACCCTTCTCAGGCGCTCTCCAAGGAGACATGATTTCAAGTGAAAACAAAGTCACATTCTCAAAACCAAAAACATGCACAGGAGCACACTGGCTGGTCACCATAATCACCGCAGCAGGTCTCGACAATGTGATCAGAATATGGAACATGCATTAATACATTGTGCGTAACAAGTGTCATAATAATTATAACATGACACCAAAGGATTACCTTATCCAGCTGCTTGAGCGTGTCTTCTGGGGCCGCAGGAGCGTCTGTGTCTTTGGACTTCTTGCACACATTCTGATACAGGTTGAGTGTGGCCATTTTGATTGTGCCCAGAAGCAGGGTCTTCTTGGCAGCTGTGTTCTGAATGTGTGCCCATCTGGATTCCTGTCGACGAAGGGGCAAAGTCATGTATTTATGCCGTTTGTCAATTAGATTAGATATGTGAGCCATCGTGTTTGTCTCAGCATATATACAACTCTATTTTCTTAAGGATCTTTCCTTACTCTGATTAAAACATGAAATTCTAAAAGTGCTTAAAAATTAGTGGGACTATTTTAAGACTACGAGCTGAATTTTTTTATGTATTCCCACTGAAATATAGTTCTTTTTTGCACCCGCAGAGTCCAACTAACTTTACAACTTTATTACGTGCGCTTGTCACTTAATTTAATATGTTTCTTTTACCTTCTATCTGCACTGTCCACCTTTTTCAGCAACAATGTCAATTTCTCCGTTGTGAGACAAATAAAGGAATTCTGATTCTGAACCACAAGGCCTACTTTGATTGTAAGCAATAATTTGGACTCCTCATGGATGATCAAGCCAAAGCTGTAAATCCGATGTGTGGTAAGGGTCATAGTGAATGTCCGGTCACCAAAAACATAGTTTGTGGCTACATTAAATAATCTCAGATAAAAATATTGGCTTCATTTTCGACATACCGGAATCTGTGTCATAGCCATAACATACAAGTATGTGTACACTTTCTGATACTGGGAGTTAACACTTGTTTTCTCTCTTAACCAATGGAATCATTTGTTTAGTCTAAAGCCAATATAATAGTTTCAACCATGTCGGCAAATTTAGAACTTACTATGTTGTTAGACTGAACTGACTAGTAATTTCTATGTGTACAGATGCTGATTCTGAAGTCCTCAATAAATTGTACTTGATCATTGCTTGTTTCTTCCCTAGGTTGAATTGGTTTGTTTCTGTCATAGATTGAAATGATCCATCACAGAGTTCACATAGTTCGCACTAACAACAGTTTCTTCGAAAATGTTAGGCTTTTTGTTTTATACCGCATGATACTAATTTGCCAGCTCTGCATCCTTCTCACCCAGATGATGCCCTCGGCGCGAGACTTGTCTAGCTGAGTCTGCAGCTGGGCCAGCGTGTTGTTGTACTGCAGAAGAGCGTCATTGCTCTGCTCCGTAAAGCGGACCAGCTGGGCCCGAGCATTCTCCGTGTGGTCCTGGTTCTGCTGTGTGGTCCGCACCAGATCTTCTCGGGTCAGTACCAAGGTGTCATAGCGAGACATCACCTGCCGGGGCTCCTGGAACTGTGACGGCACAAGGCGAAAATGGAAAAGGCACATCACACAAGCACGAAAACACACAGTCACACTTTTGTATATTATCCACCACGTAAGACGCAAATATATTCCCAACCGGATCTGTAAGGAAAAGTATCTTTCAATTTACCTGCTCACTGCTCTGTACAACTCTATCTAAGTAGTGGGGGAAGATGGCATTCTTGTTGACCTTCTTCTCGAGTCGGTCTCTTTCATTAACCAGTGCCTTCTTTTCTTCCAGCAGAGCGAGGAGGTCTGCCTGTTTTTGGTTGGTCAGTTCCCTCTCCCTCCCTGCCTTCCTCACCGCTCGACAGCGTTTCACCTCATTTTCCTGTGAATGAGATCAGGACATGAGAGCAGGAGCATGCCATAAAAATCGAGTCGACAGACCAAGTGCGTATGGGGGAGCGGGAGCACTAAAAGCGGTATTAAGGTAAAACTTAACCTTGAGAAATGTGTCGAACTTTTGCAGGTATTCCTTCATCTGATTCTCCTTCTCTCTCAGCTCATCCTTTCGGACTCGGAGGCCTTTGAGCGTGGACTGAAAGTCCTGGAACCAGACACAGAGGAGATGAGGGAATATAACATCCTAGTCCACAATAAAACCTCCTAAATGGCCTTAAGGGCGTAGCATTTACAAGAGATGAGAAGCTGAGTTTCTTCACCTCTTTCTGCATTGTCATGGCGTTGTGGACCACCATGGCCTCCCGTCTTTTCTGCAGGAGACGGGAGGTGGGCGCCAACATCTCATCTCCACCAGATGTAGCACTTTGGTCAACAACATGAATTTAATTATTAAATAATATCATATCGGCTTTTTGTCACATTCAATATTCTATACCAAATTCATTGACACAATTTAGAGAATATCTATGTGCGCATTGCAAATGTCTACTTACACAAGTTTGTCCCTGAGGTTTTCACCAAAATAGCTTTTAAAATAATCTGATAAATTAACAGACATTTTGTTGTCATAGATAGTCCTTGATAGATAAGTACAAAATATATATATAAAAATAATTGCAAAGCTGACTATAGTGTGTCTAAATTTATTATTATGAGAAAAAATACAGTTCTGGTCCACACTAAAACCTCTTTAACGGTCTTAAGGACATAGCATTGGCTAGAGATGAAGCCATAACAATTCTACTGCTGCACTCATTTCAAGTCAGAAAAAAACAATGGTCTCATAGCAACACCTAACTTTGACCTCTACCAGGCAAATTGATGGAACGGATCAAACGGAATTAACTGAATATTTGGAATGAGGATTGCATAACAATGGGCTAATTAGCAGGGCAGCAGATTCAGACAGGATTTTTTTTTTTATAGAAACATATATATATAAATAATTGTCCTCTACAACTACTCTGTACTTACAATCATCCGTTCAGACATTGGAAATTAAATCACTTAGGGAGACAGTGATCACTACATAAGAAATATTTATTGTCCTCAACTTCAAATATTATGTATAAAGCTGTGTGGCATTCTCACATCATAAATCTTATCTTACAACTGAAAGAGAAACGAGAATTGAATGTAGCTAATCAGAATCCTAAAGCATTGTACTTCCACAGGATATTGTCAATGAAGGAAGGCAATCATTGTGTATATATGCTTATTTCAGAGTATCACCAAGCATTGTAAACAAAGTATGTTTACTGTAGAACAAACAATAGGGCCAAATTATTTTTTTTAAATGTGGAAGCATTCAAAAGTTGAATAATCATAATTTAAAGGCGGTAATAAGACAAAACGCTTCCATCTACATTAAGCACAAAATAGTCGTTATATTTTGTTAAATTGTTTTAAACAGACAGGTTGAGAATGCTGGAATGCTCAGCAATAGTAGATGACGGCACAGTCCAAATCATACAGGAAAGAATAAATAAGTTTGGATAAATTATCAAGCTTTACAAAGAGAAAGGTAGTTTGTCTAAATCTATAATTTACGCTTTAGCACTATTCTGGAGCTACACAATGGTTCTCAAAATAAAAAAGTAACAACTTAAGAGACCTATTCCCCAAAACAGAAAAAACATGTGTAAGAAGATGGATGGATCAATGGTCATATACAGCTGGCATAACATGCCGCATAACCTAAAACAATAGACCACAAACGTAGTGGTTACAAAGCAATTGTGCTTTGGCATTGAAACTTTAAATAAATCTGATATGAGTTCACCTTTACTAAAATCCAGCTGCATCATTCAATAGGCCATTTAATGCAATCATAAGATTTGAAGAAATATTTATGAAGTATTTACATCGCTCCCACACTCTAAAATCAAATGTCCTGCAGTAAAAGTTAAAACTCATAGTAGCGAGTTCTGCGTGTCACATGTGCAAATCTAATCTTAGGGTCAATTTCCTCTTACACACAATTCACAATAGCGACACAAATTAATGACTGTGTGGAGGTGACGTATTGTCTACAATGCACTGAAAAAAAAAAAAACTGGGACCATTCACTGGTTACACTTTCTTTGTAGCAACAGCTTTACTGCAGACACAAGGCAGACGATAGCAACACCTTAACTCAAATATAGACGGTACGGAACGGTTTTAATGCCTTCCTTTAAAGTCCCTAGAGGAGACCGGAGGAGGACTTCAGGCAGTAAAACATGTAATTGCACACTGGAAACATCCCAGCACTTGGCTCTTCCAGCCAGAAAGACAAACCAGTCCATGAAGCAGATGTTGGATGTTCTCACCCCTTGCTGCCTCAGGTTGAGGGATTGGGTGTGGTGGAGGCGTAGGGGGTGGGAGGCGTGACGGGAAAAGGAAGGAAGGCTTTAGAACTCCTCGTGAACATTCCGGGCATAGTCCATGAGTTTGCTGCCGGTGAAGTATTCGCTGTACTTTAGGATCTCCTCCAGCTCTAAGTTGTGGTTCTGGTTCTCGTCGGCCACTGCAATCATCTGCTTGGCCTCGTTCAACGCGTTGTATTCGTTCATCGGGTCCATGTACTCCTGAAAAACAGCGGTAGAAAATCATACAGAGAGAAAGAGGTAGACAGAGAGACAAATTAACAAATGATCATATATTTAAAAATATGTCTTATAGCAGGTCCTCTGATAAAAACAATGTTGGGAACCTTTCGTGAGGTATACAGTATACAGTGGTATGTAAAAGTTTGGGCACCCCTAATAATTTTCAAGATTTTCCTTTATAAATCATTGGTTGTTCGGATCAGCAATTTCAGTTAAATATATCATATAGCAGACAAACACAGTTTGTGCCCAAACTTTTGAAGAGATCCAGGGGTGCCCAAACTTTTGCATATCACTGTATATAGCTACAACATAAAATTAATTAAAATTTTTTATGTTATGTCAATTAAAGTGAAAAAAACACCTCCAGCTCTTCCATGGTCACAATGCTGTCGCGATTGGCATCAATAACTTCCTCAAACTCCTTCTTCCTCTCGCGCACCCAGTCGTCGTCGATGTCTTGCGCCTGCTGGTTCTCTACAGTGCCCATAGGCAGAGAGATGAACTCCGACAGGGTCAGCCTCTTATCACCGTCCTGGTCTGAAAACACCACAAGAGCCAACAAAAGACTCATGAGAAGTGCCGTAAAACGCATAACGCTCATACTCTCATGCTTACGTTTTTTGACGCAGCACAAGTATATACAAGTGGGTGGCTAACCTACGCTTGCTACAGCCTAATCTTAAGCAAATCTTGAAAAAAAACTCTTAAATCTGTGATCTGAGACTTATTGTCTAAAGATACCACATAGTAAAGTTGTGAAAACACGGTAGCAAAACTAAGCTCATGTTGTGAACACAAATTATGTAGACAACTATTTACCTAGGTCACGGACAATCTCCTTGACCATGTACTTGAGCATGCCTCTACTGTGCTCAGGGTGAAGGAAGGAGAGAAACTCCTCTTCGTTGAGCAGCTGGTCGGCTGGAGGGTTGTCAGCTTGGAACCAGCGGTCCTTCAAACTTTCCAGAACTTCCTGAGCTGGAAAGACAAGCAGTGGATAAACCAGAGAGTTGGTATTGATAAGTTCAAACTCATTAGACTAGGAAAAGGGCTACAACAAAGCATCTAGGTTGCTGGTGTACATGTTTGTTGGTTGTCGACTTACTTTCCTCGTCCAGCTTCAGTTCTTCGTTGTTCTTGATCTTCTCAGCCACATCCTTTTCATTGAATCCTTTGCTGGCCAGGAACTTGATCCGGTATTCATCCCAGGACACGTGACCTGTAATTGAGAAGATTCATAAAGAATATTTGTTGCCATTTGAATGGACAATTTTTTAAAAAGAAAACACTGACCATACTGAAGACTCCCCGCCTGGTGTTTTCTGTGTTAAATCATTGATTAGATATCTACTATCCTCTCACTCACCATCTTTATCTGGGTCAACAGCTTGGAAGCTCATCTTGTTCTCCCTCACAGCCTCCTGAAAGTGCTCTTCAGTCTTCTCCATTATCCAGCGCTGCATCTCCTTGGCACTCACACTCTTGTCCTTATTAAAATCAACCCTGGCAAAAAAGAAGAGAGCAGTCTGTTGGGAACAAATTAACCATTGGAAAATCACAGATTTGTCTGAAAGTGTTTTGTTTTGTTACCTAGTGTTGTTATTTCAATTTCAGACTGTTTTGGCCAGACTACATTTTTTGTTCATACTTGTTGATGCTACTCTGACTTAAAATATGTGGTACGTCTATATCTTATTGCTGTCCCACACGATAACAAAACCACCCAGATGATATCGCAGGGAACCTTGAGGTTATAAGGCATACAAGAAGATTAGCTCAGAGTATATAGATTATCTGTGGCCTCACTAGTCACTACAAATCTAAAACTAAACTATGATAACGTCACTCAGCTTCCCTGTCTTGGCCAGTATGTGTTGCCTTGTAATTTTAAAATGGCATTAACCAGTATTTATTTTGATTTACTTCCACTGCTCCACATTTTAACAAAGGAATTGAATATGATATATTGTCTCTTAATTTGCCAGGCTACAATCTGTATTGCCAGTAGTAGATTCTGAAAGACCCTTTTGGTGTATTTCAGATGATCTGAAACAACGATTTGCGTTGCTAATCTACAATGCACAACACTCATTCCACAGACTTACTACAGTGAGCATAAAGAGTTTAGCTCAGTAAAGCTTAGTAATGCAGTGAGGGTAGAGTTACACTATGAGTTGCCTAACATTTCGGGTGCATTATTACCCAAGACAGGAGCCCTAACAACAGCCATGTTACAAAGTCTTACTTGCTGAAAATGTCAATCAGTTTCTTTCGGTTTCTCCGGGGTTCTGAGTCTTCCTCAAACTCCTCCATCTCTTTGCCCAGAAACACTTCCTGGTGGAAGTCTTTGTTCAGGTGGCCGTCCATTTCGAGCTTCATGCCGTTTAGGTGGTCTGGGGGAAGGATCTCGTTCTCTTCTTTACTGGTGGGATTCTTGTCCTTTAGAGAAGACATGTTTGCTGGTCGTGCATGGATACTCATGGCGTTGAGAAGAATGACCAGGGCCATTGATCCTGCCAGTAGTGGCCTGCACCAGGCTCTTCTCCAGATGCACATGGTTCCTTTCATAGCTGTATGAGAATGTAGGCTAATCATTGAGCTGTCACATACATCTATCCAGCAGGACTGTAGCTACTAGCAAATTACCGGTTTCCAAAGGCACGTAAAATCAAACATGGCTAGTGGTCTGTCAAATCATAACATTCTAAAGAAGATAATGCTAAATATATTAGAAAAGCAGGATTGTAAGGTAATTATAAAGTTGTCTGCGAATCCTGCCAGTTAGCTAGCCTTGTTTAGCTGGTTAGCTTAGCGGCAGTTACAATCCTTATTAGAGACCAAGGCTAACGTCTATGTTAAACCTCGCGTTACAGCCACTACAAGTCAGCTAACGTCATGTTACTCAGACTTAACTGAATTAATCATACATCATCCAATCATATATATACATTTATTGTTGGTATACAGACAAATAACGACAAGTATTGCCAACCTACCTGATTAGTAGCAACGTTTGAGTCCAAACAAAACGAATAGCAAGCGCCAGCACACAGACTCGTCAACCAACCAAACAAGAGAATCTGTCAATTTCTAGTTCCTATACACGTGGCCTGTTCCGGGTAAGGGACACTTTGGGAGCGACAATATATGCTGATGAGGATACAATGTTTTATATATTTCAGTAGTAACGCCAATAACTACACATCTACTTTGAGATGATGCTGGCTCGTGGCTGCTAATCCTCTCTCTTCACTGGTGTAACGTTATACGTTCTACGACTGAAATGCCAACATGATACAGGAACTTATGAAGACACCGTGGGTTGCCATATTGAGAAGGTCCATTTTAGTTTCATATACGGGTTCACCTCTGGGCGGCACTACGCTCACAAATAAAGATCAGTCCGACGAAATAGATACTTGTGTAAATACGCATGCAAGCGCGTGTGTCTGTATATCACGTTTAACAGTATATAATGCATGTCAAATTTATTAAGCTGAAAAAGATGCGTTGTAACCCTTTAAATGTTTTGTACAATTCCAATACAGAATAGTTTTGGACACATCTTTTTTTAATAATGTACAAATGCATGTGCAAACATAATTTAGGATACAACATTAGAACAACCAAGATGCATTAAAAAAAATATTGAAAACATGCGAACATATCACAGGTACATTTCCACAGGTAAGCTACAACCTAAAACGCGTCAAGATTGATTTATTGGAAATCGGTCAAATATCTAAGTTATTAGAATTTCCTCAATTTAAAATACAATTTCCATTGCCTGTTTTTTCAAACACCAGGCTCCTGTAATTTTGAATCAACATGACAGACACTCACAAAAGCAACAGACTTGCACACATCTCATATCTTGTGTGCCAAGGAACCTCCTCTGCCTTTTTTCTGAGGAGTTGAACATTTTAACCATGAGATAAAACAGAGCTGAACAATCCTGCAGTGTTGCCAATTTACCGATGAAAGAGAGAAAGAGAGAGAGAGAGAGAGAGAGAGAGAGAGAGAGAGAGAAACAGGGAGGGAGAGGGGTGATAATAAAACTACATAGTGTGCCCTCCTGTAAGCTCAGTCAGCGAGCAAAGAAGGAACGCAGCAGAAGGAAAGGGAGAGAGAGAGGTAGAGAGACAGAGAAAGAGTGAAAGGGAAAGAGAACAGAGCAAGAAAACAGGGACCCACCACAGAGATACAAATATGGCTTGCTGAGAGAATTCTACAACTGCACCTTTTTGTTGGACCTGATGAGTTAAAGGGACAGTAAAGAAGAGTGAGTAGTCAAGTGGGTTCTGGCCAATTACAGGGGAGAGTTCATTGTTAAAATAAGTCATATTTCTTTAATTTCACCAAGGAGTAAATACCAAAGGAAATATACATGGCTGCGCTTATTTTTGTGGACCTTTTTTCAATTTAGTGTTCTCTTCCACACCCTTGTGAATTGTGACAACTAAGAGATTAAATTGCGTCTCTGCAGAAGTTCCCAGACTCTCGTGGATTCTCGTGGTGTTCCAGGTTCCTATTGCTCGGTGTGAGGGAAACACACGAGGTCCCACGGAAGAAATTCCCATCCATCTTTATCACAGGACTCCTTCCCTATACCTCATGCCCATCCATCCTCATTTCTAGAAGGCCCCTCCTCTCAAGCCTTTTTCCCTTTGCCCCCTGCCCCCCTAGCCCACCCCGACCTCTCTCCAATCCTCACCCCCCAACAGAGCAGAGCGTGAAAAATCTCACTAATGGGTTTATTTGCTGTCAGATCAGCCGCCGATCTGTCATTCACTCGGACCACTCTGCCTGACACATTTCATAGTTGAGTAAGCGGCCTGCCCGTCGCTTGCCTCCCTGTCTGCCTGGCTGCAGTTTTTCAGCAGCAGCAGAAGCAGCAGTCCCCAGTAACACAGACTTTTGGCTGGCTTAGCGAAGCTCCAATAGGGGGAGAGCAGCAGGACCAGCAGCCACTCTGACTGCCTCTGGTACCAGGAGTCCCACAAAGTTGCAGCAGGCCTCTGGTCACGTTATAGATTAATTCTCCTGGGTTGTCTCCCTAGCTTCTGGGATAACTCCTCTCAGCCTCTGCATCGGCTCCATCTCTTTCTGAACACTTTCCTCTCCAGAGGGTTTGGGTGTATTTCTAGTACGGCGTTTGTTTTTTGCGAACCCACTGGGTGTCCACTGATTTAGCCATGAGGATGTGGGGCCGGGCAGGCCAGCTTGCTGTGATGGTGGCTGCAGTGTTGTGGACTCAGTGTGTCCCGCTGGAAGGGGTGGATGCGGCCAAAAAGACAAGGAAGAAGCCGAAGGAGACCAGCCCACAGCAGACGGAGACTTTCAACACTACACTCTCCAACAGCGAGGAGGTCGACGGGAGCACCAAGGTAACAACTGAATGTCTCCCATCATTTTGAAATGACAGCATTCTTTCCTGTATCTTATCTAAGAGGAGGAGAGCAGCATAACTTTATTCAGACTTTGTTGATAATTCCATTAGGTTGTTATGTTTTTTTTATAATTTATTTACTTTGACAGCTGTATTGATAGTTATATTATGGATATGTTTTTTATACTATAATCACATTTAGATGTTTCACTCATAGCGTAGGTTTATAAAATCATGGAAATCAGGGCAAATCACTTTTTTTCTGGGATACAACCAAAACTATTCAAATTGGTCCAGCGATGTACATACATACACATAATAATTTTACTCATAATATATATATATATACCGTATTTTCACCACATAGTATGTTTAAAATAAAGGGACTGTGGTATAAGTCAGAGCAGGACAGGTGTGCCGTTGTCAGGTCAAGCCCCAGAGAGTGAGTCGACCTCCAAAGTGTGAAACTCTAAATGGATGACTTCCTAAAGAATGTCCGGAATCCGAACATCTAAAGGCTGATTGGTGCATCAATTAGTTCCCACAGTGGGTGTCTCAGAACCCCCCCCTCCCCCCCCCTCCCAACCCTCACCCTCCCCTCAGTGCAAGTACTGTGTATTTACAAATCAGAAGTGGCTCATGAATCAGCATTAAACAGATGTGACATTGATTGTCCTTTAGATGCACAGCAAGTCAATGGTGTGATGGAAGAGTATTGAAAACGATTTTTTTTGTTTTCTTTCAAAACATGATTTAAAACTGAGTGCATTGGCTAATTGACTGACATTAGGAAAATACCGGGCTCTCCTTGTTAAATAAATAATAGTCAGCTGCTTCTATGGATGCAAGACTAAAAAGAAAACAGCACTTGCCCTCTAAAAATAGGAGCATATTGGTTTATTGTTTGTGACATTTCATAGTTTTCCAATGAGATATCTGTTTTGCTCCTAGCCCACCCATGCTGTTGGCACACTCAAATAACCCTGCTCTCCTTGCTCCCACATACCACCCTTCATGCTACAGCTTTCAGCGGTCAGTGGGTAACCCCCATTGAACAGTGTGTTTCCTACATTGAGGTCTTCTCTGTATCCGTTCAAACACACACACACACATACAAACACACACACACACACACACACACACACACACACACACTCACACACACAAACACATGCACGCACGCACACACGCACGCGCACGCACACACACACGGACGCACGCACACACACACACACACACGCACCCACACACACACACACACACACACACACACACACACACACACACACACACACACAAACACACACACGCTCACATAGAGGCGCAGATGTACAGACACATAG
>JAVQJS010032296.1:0-17026 GCA_036024795.1 Galaxias rostratus
CCCCCCCCCCCCCCCCCCCCCCCCCCCCCCCCCCGTGTCATCTAACATTCTGTAGCTATTAGACTTGTGACAATAATATAAAACATAGAAGATGCCTCTTGGCAGGAAACACACATGCATACACACATAGCCTGAATAACACACACACACTGACAAACCTCACCCACCCAGAATCACAAACCCACACTGACCAGCCTCACACACACAGGAATACACACCCCATTGACCAACCTAACACACACAATCTTGTCTACTATAAGAATAGATTGTGTGCAAAGGAAAAAACAAGTGTGTTAATGTTGTACTAAATATATACAAAATACAGACAAAGTACACTTTTCTGCCTTAAATATATCTTAAGTTGATCTTCACAAATTAAGAAATGGATCATCTTAACACTACTTACGTTGTACTTGACATACTTCAAATGTAATAAAGATACACTAAAAAATGAATGGTTTACAGTTTACGTAGTGTAGGTGTGCTAAATAGGAACAACTCATAGTACACTAAAAGTCTGCTTAAGTAATCATTTTGTAATGCAAGATTTGTACATTAACATAGTAAACATATATTTAAACTATACTATTAATTTACTTCTAGTACACTTTCATAGGCCTAAAGTGGGCGCTAGTGTAATAAAGTTGGACTTAAATAGTTTTATTCCCAATTAAATAATGATTGGGAGCTAAATATATCCATAATCTACTACTAGTACACTAGTACAATAAAATATATATATAATGTAATTCAACTGTAACAAGATATTTCAAGTGAAAATAATACTACGCTATCGAATCTAAAATCTGAACCAGTTTTTAATACTTCTCCCAAAGATGTTATAGAATGCAATCAAAAGACTCATATTGATGCCAAGTTCAGTAACCAATAGCAGCTGTAATGACACAGAAAGCGCCTTACTTTGACAAATTTTTACTGTAAGAGAAATAATAAATATGTTGCTACAGATAATTTGAAGAACTTGCTGCCTTTACATGTTAAGTTGTTTACCTAAATGAAGGCTACTATCAGTTGTAGTGCTATTTTATTAAGTACTGGCACACAGCGAGATTGCTGCAGATTGGTGGATTGCTGCAGAGGTGGTTGTCCTTCTGGAAAGATCTCCGCACTCCACAGAGGAATGCCAGAGCTCTGACAGAAAGACCATCGGGTCCTTGGTTACATTCCTGACTAAGGCCCTTATCCCCCGATCGCTCGATTTAGACGGCCAGCCAGCACTAGGAAGAGTCCTGACCTGTTCCAAACTGTCCATTTACAGATGGTGGGAGGCCACTGTACTCATAAGGATCTTCAAAGCAGTAGACATTTTTTTTTACCCTTCCCCAAATTTTTCCCTCAAGACAATCCTGACTCGAAGGGCCACAGACCATTCCTTTGACTTCATGCTTGGTTTGTGCTCTGACCTGTTAACTTTGGGCCCTTATATAGGTGTATTCCTTTTCAAATCATGTCCAGTCAACTGAATTTAACACTGGTAGACTCCGATTAAGCTATAGAAACATCTCAAGGATCAACATTGGAAACAGGATCTACCTGAGCTCACATTTGAGCTTCATTTAGACTGCAAATAGTTATGTACTGTACATGTGATTTCTAGTTATTTGTTTTTTTATAAATTGGCAAAAAAAAAAAAAAAAAAAATCTTTACACGTTGTCATTATGGTCTATTGTGTGAAGAATCTTTAGATACATTTTGGAATAAGATCATAACATGACAAAATCTAGAAAAGTGAAGACTTGGTATGAGTATTTAAAGTATATTTTTGAAAAAATTCAGTGTAGATATACTCTGTATTTCCATCCATCCATTATCAGATACGCTTATCCTATGCAGGGTCACGGGGGGCTGGAGCCTATATAATATAATACATACATATAGAATATACATAAATGTAATAAACTTTCCCAATATTGTGCTGGAAGTGTAACTATAGCAAAGATCTTTCCGTTTTGTCAACCACTACCGGCGATTGATGAAAATTCAAACCTGCTCTATTTCTCTTTGACTGTGGAACCAAAATGTTGTTTTCTCATAGTGATGTTAACAAGGAAATAAAATATATGAATGATAGTACAAATTATAGACAAAGAAAATGATAGTGTCAACTGAAGGTTGATTAATTTCAATTCAATTTGATTTCTGTACATACAGGCTACTGTTCAGAATATGCACTGCATTTACTTGAATTGCTGCAAACAATGCTGTGTTGAGGCTGAAGTCTGGCTCTGTGTGGCACCATGCTGTGTTCAGGCTGAAGTTTGACTCTGTGATGTGCAATGCTGTATTTAGGCTGAGGTATGACTGTGTGAGACATTGCTGTGTTCAGGCTGCACTCTGTGTTGGACATTGTTTTGTTCCATTTATACTGATGTCTAGCTCTGTGTTGGGCCAATTCTGTGTTCAGACTACAGTCTGGCTCTGCGTTGTACAATGCTGTGTTCAGGCTGAAGTCTGGCTGTGTGTTGGACAATGGGGTCGTGTATGTAAGGTCTTTACGCTCAAGCTAACCATGAAAATGTTCACAGGCAAGATGATTCACATTGCACCTAACCCGGAGTTGCATGTAACCCACCATCCTGGCTCCTGCTCACCAGGATGCTGGTTAGCTGCGTTAACATCAGGTGGTACAGTTAGTTTGACCCTTTGACAGCTTGGGCAGGTACATCTCTCACCAATACACAATGCAACAACTCATACCTACTGACAGATAGAATCCCCTTTAGCATGGGGATAATATTCAATTTGTGCCTGAAGGAACCTAGACACTTCATGCATTGACTTTCAGACGCACATGGGAAAGTTTTGTTTTTCTCGGCCTAAGATGGGGGAACAATTTGATGGTTGCACGGTCCAAAAGGCGCTGTAAGATGCTCTGGTCCACGGCCTCCAATAACATCATGGTGCCATGACTGTTTGTTCACTCCCTGCGTAATTGAAGGCTCCAGTTGTAGCATTTGATTTCACAACAAGCCCATGCCAAAGCATGATTAGCATCTTAATTAGTCATTTAAAAGCCCTGAGCTGGGTATTACATTTCACTCAACACTGACTGGGCCTCTATGGTTTGTCCTTTCAAAACAACTTCTACTCATTTGATTACAGATAGTTATATTCAATTAGCTTTCTCCTCTCTGCTAAAAGACATACTCTCTCCAGCTATAGCAGTATGATATACCTTTCATTATAGGGCCCTGGCAGTTTATGATACTGGGGTTATGTCATAAATTTCACTAAGGCTATGATTGTAGTGAAATACAATGGCATTCAGTTGATTAGCCACAATCTCAGGAGTCCCTGTTATTTCTCACAATTTAGTTAGTATGGGAAATATAATTATCACATTGTGTGCATGAGATTTAATATATTCAGGTTCTTGTTATTGTTTTGTTCTGAGTTAATGTTTAGGAAATATCCTGGTCGTCTTTTGTTTATTCAGTTAAATATTCTTCATCTAATAAACGTGGATCACAACGAAAGCAACTAGTTTTACATTTGTGAGATCATGTCAAAGTAGGCCCTCTAGTGTAATTATAGCTTAATTACAGCTGAACCAGCACCATGCTTGCATTCCTGCAGTACCTTCTGTCCGCCCAGACATTTAGAATAATACGTGACCTACTATGGTATGAAAACCCTTCTCTACAAAAGGTATCTGAAGCTTGCCGGGTTGCTTTGGGGGTTGTTTTCCGCTTATCATTGTTCCGGTACATAAACCATTTGTTCAATACGGTTTAGATCCATATTCAGATGTTCATTCACGTCTCCGGCATAAATCAATTACAATTATAATTGTTTTAAATGAATGTGCATCAGAAGCAGGAAACTGAAATTATATTTTAGCAAACTGTTGATTCCTTGACACTGGAATGCATTTAGAATTACTCTCCGCTTAAGTAAACTGTAGGTTTACTAATACTACAACTATTTTTTTATACATCTGGAGTGAGATTGGGTACTTCATTAATTGATTATTGATAATTGATTGATAGTTTATTTGAATGTTTATGCCACAGAGGGTCACTCTGGAGACATTAAACTGTGTGTTTAAACATGGTCTATGCCCTTAAACAAGGATTGGTAATGTTGATCTGGCTATGCAGACACAGCTGTCCTCCAACACGTCAGTCTAAGTTGTTCTGTGCACAGGGCTTACCAGGAATGCAGGACTGTGCAGGAGAGCCCATCCCACATGTTTTAATAGTGTGGTGTACACAGAATGATTAGTAGGATTGTGCAGGAGAATCCATCCCACATGTTTTAATAGTGTGGTGTACACAGAATGATCAGTAGGATTGTGCAGGAGAATCCATCCCAGATGTTTTAAGGGTTTGATGTACGCAGAATGATCACCAGGGCTGTAGGACCGTCCAGGAGAACCCATCCCAGCTGTTGACCTAAAATATTTCTCATAATAGTTCATACATTGTAAGGATGACCTAGCCTGGTGTTGCACTTCCTCTGCCACTTTATAAAGGATCACTGTGTGTTTTAAGAGCTTTAATACGCACACAAACCAATCCTGGTCAAACAACCAGACTTGTCCAAACTAAGGTATGGTGAGAGGCTCTCTTCATACTGACACCTCTGTCCTCTGATTGCAGATATGTTCGAACCATGTACCTGGGCATCCAGAGCCGCAGACAGAAGGAGAGCCAACGTCAGTTCTACTTGGCCATGATGTATGAGTACGCTGACGTCAACATGCTGCGTCTGCTGGAGACCTTCCTGGAGTCGGCCCCTCAGCTGGTGCTACAGCTTTGCATCATGATCCAGAGTAACCGCGCCGAGAGGTTGCAGTGTAAGGGATTCCTCAAGGGTCTATACTTAGATAAATAAATAATCGTATGTATAAATAAATAATTTCTGAAATAATTCACATTTTCAAAATAAAACAAACTTTAGTTTACTTTTTATTTTATAATGAATTTTCAAATGGCACTTTTTATTTTTTTCACAATGGTAGCTTTCCGAATGTCTCGTGTATTTCATATTAGGACTTTTCTGATCGCCACCTTTTTTTTTTAAAGGTGCAATATGTGACTTCTAGAGAACTGGGGAAAAATTGCAAGAATATGAAACCTAATTCTCAAAAAGGCCAACCTCCTGAGTTTTTGGTCCCTCCTTTCACTCTCAGGCCCATCCCACACACATGTAATATTTTGGAAGGGAGAAGGGTTAGAAGCAGCTGAAGAAGTTAGGAGAAGGTCTATACTTACCTGGGCAGGATATAAGGAACAGGCTTTAAACAATTTAATGTGTCTGTAATAAAATGGGCATAGCTTATGCTCCCTGCATTGTTTTCCTCAGCTCTCCTGGTAAAAGTATGGTAGGTCACCTAAATGTACACTGCGTTTGAGAGGTGGGTATCTAATATCCATAATAATGCATTGTTTGTTTTGTACGCTAGCCTAGCAGTAATCTTAAGCCCCTAGAAAAAGTTATATGTTCATATGTTCATATTTTCAATCTGAGATGGTCAGACAACTTTTAGGCATAGTGACACTAGTTTTTTCAACAGCAGCTATGGAAGCCCATAAGGTACTTAATTCAAATTAAAATATAAACTTTAAAATGCAAATGCAACACAATAGCTAAAATAGCAGTATCACTTTCCACATTTGTATGTTATTTGAGAAAAAATGTAAATGAAATGCAATAATACCATTTTCGTTTTCATTTCATATGCTTCAATGGGTGATCTGTGTCAGTATTTAAATTCAAATGCAAAAGCTGTTTGATATTACATTTTTCAAAGTCCTACCCTGCCGTACTACGTACAATATTCAAATGTTAATTTACACTTAAAACTGTAAAAGCAATATAAAAAATGTGTCCTAATTTTCCATTTGTGCAAGCCTTATTTATGTCACAAATTTTAAAATAAATCGCATTTTCGATTGCATTTTCAAAGACTTTATCTTCAGTACTACGCAGTGCAGTCGACAATCTTCAGTAATCTGCCTATCAGAGCAAGAAGTCGATCGCATTTGCATCTTCAAATCACCACACACTTTTTGGGACAAAATATAAACATTCAAATGCGATCTATCAGTCCTCTCATACAGGCGGGTCTTTAGATTGGACCTTACTTTCTCCTTCTGTCATTTAGCACAGTTCAAGCTGTAGCTAGCGGTACATCTGGTATGCCGGGAGATCACTTAGGCTATTTGACGGCAACCTAATTGTTCCATTAACAGAAGTTTGCAACAGAACAGAAAAATATGTATTGCAGTATAGGTCTACTCCATTTCTGGGACCGACGTGGACGTGGTCTTGCACTAGCTAAGACTATGCCATTGCCACAAAGATGAACACTCAGTGGCTACCTTTTGAAAGACAAATGAGCAACCTCATCTTAATAAAATTGCCCCAGACAAGCGCAACACTACCCGTGGTCATGTTTTTATAATACAACATTATTAAAACTAATGGTGTGAACAAGAATGAAACCTTTCCCAGAAGAAATTTGTTGCGCTTATAAGATCTCTTCTAATTAAATAGCTCTGTCCAATTTAAAGTGCAACAATCCTGCTTTCATATTTTTAACAATATCCCATATAGTGCTGTAAGTTTATTTATTTAGAATAATATTGATAGTAAATATTGTGTAAACATCCATGTGAAAGTTGAAAATAATGCAGTTATACCAAATTTTGCCCACAGCAAGCGTTCAGCTATATGGCTGTCCTGCTTCTCTGCGTTTCAGCACTGTCATTGTGAATAATTAGAGAGAGATTTTAATAAATATACTTATTTTAATAAATGCAAAAACAGAGGACTTGCACTTATATATGACTAAGGACTAGCGAAATAGCAGCTTCAACAAGGAGTTGGGTAAAAGGTTAACGAAGCAAGTCACTAAACACGGAAGTGACGTCCAAATGGATTACTGCATTTTAATATACATTTTCACAGGGGACTACAGTAGGCGTGCTCTCATCCTGTGTGGCATTCGGAAAAATATTATTTTAACAAGTGTGGCATTTGGAAATAAAAAATATTAAATAAAAAGTAAACAACATTCATTATTAAATAAAGTTTACAATATTTTTTTATTTTGAACATTTAAGTTATTTCATAAAAATTATATTTATACATTTGATTATTTATTTAATTTTGGATTATTCATTTATTTAATTTTGGGCCATTTGGTTCATATATACATATTTATATGTCGGCTGAAGTTTCCATTTTCTATGTCTACATTGATATCTTTAGTGTTTATTGCCAAGCTGACCTGTTTGTTGACTGATTTTTTTCTAGCTGTTTGGAGGAGGGAAAGCAGTTTAAAATTAAGTTGATCTTACTACCTCATGTCAGTTTTTGCTATCCCTGAAGGTTTCTGCTGATTGTTGACAAAATCTACAAGATATGTAAATTGCTAAATGTTTTCTGAAGTTAAAATTTGTACATTCAAAGGTTTCCTAAATATAAATGTATTATTCAGTTCAAAGAAAATAACTGCTTGGTGCTGTGATTATTATTTAACCCTAACATCTTCAACATAATGTTTTACAAATACATATCAAGTAATGAAACACTACAACAGAATTTTTATTTTAAAGCGTTGTCTATGGGGCTTCGGTTATGTACGTGAGGTGGATTACTGAATGGCAGCTGTTTAATAGATAATGCCGCACATTTTTCATGTTGCAGGTGACTGTATTGACTGGTGGCTCTATCAACATGGACTACTGTCTTAAGAAAGCAGAGCTGGTTTAGTAAAAATGAACTGTAACTGCCATAACTGAATAACCCTTACTGTAATACAACATACTGGACCATAATAGTACATTTACAGTGCACTGAATGTAACCTATTTTTGTAAGTGCAAAACTGAGCCTGAAAACACAGAAAAGGAAAAGAACCAGTCAGTCATTGCAGTAATTGTTGCAAAAGACATATTAACCAAACAATATTCTAGGATTAGGAATATGGAATAATAATAATAATATATATCCTAACTACTGCTGTGCATTCTGCATGTGTGAAATACATTAAACAAAAATCTGATCTTTTTCCCATCCCATCTGCGCATTCATTTTTTTTTGCATGTCTTTTATTATTTCCTCTTCTTTTGCTTGAAATCTACTTCTTTTCTATTCCTTCTTACCATACTTTCTCTACGACCATCCGAATTTGTCATCCTTCCCTACCTCCAGGCGTGTCTGCAATGGCGTCCCTCCTGTCCTTAGCCTGGGTGCTAGCTTCCTACCACAAGCTCCTCCGTGACTCTCGAGATGACAAGAAGAGCATGAGTTACCGAGGCGCTCTCATCCACCTCTTCTGGCGCCTCTTCACCATCTCCTCCAGGGTGCTGTCCTTTGCCCTCTTTGCCTCCGTGTTCCACCTCTACTTTGGGATCTTTGTGGTGCTACACTGGTGCGCCATGGCCTTCTGGGTCATCCACGGTGGCACCGACTTCTGCATGTCCAAGTGGGAGGAAGTGCTATTCAACATGGTGGTGGGTGTGGTCTACGTCTTCTGCTGGTTCAATGTGCGCGAGGGCCGGAGCCGCTACCGCATGGTGGCCTACTACACCGTGGTGCTGCTGGAGAACGCCGTGCTGAGCGCCCTGTGGTACGCCTACCGCGACCCAGCCACCACCGACGCCTATGCCCATTCCGCCCTCTGCGGCGTCTTCCTGTGCTTTGCCTCGGGCGTGGCCTGCATGGTGCTCTACTACGGGGTGCTGCACCCCATGGGCCCCGGGCTGAGGGTGCTGGCCAGCTCTTGCTGTGCTCAGCTGCTGTGGGGCCTTCCTTTGCCTCCGGAGGCCGAGCCCATGGCCCCCACCCCAGGTCCCCGCGGCTCCCAGGCCACCCCCACCAGGGCCCTGGCAGGAGACTACATGGAGAGTGACGAGGCGGTCACTGACACCTGCCTTCCCGTGTTCCAGGTGAGGTCCATGGAGCCGGTGGATGCTGCTGGCAGGCCCATACGCCCTGAGGGGCCCCTGATTAAGATAGACATGCCCAGGAAGCGTTATCCGGCCTGGGACGCACACTTTGTGGACCGGCGTCTGCGACGGACCATTAACGTGCTTCAGTACATCAGCCCCAATGCTGTGGGCATCAGGTACAGGGATGGACCGCTTCTATACGAACTCCTTCAGTACGAGTCCTCCCTGTGAAGGCATTCTCATGCTATCTCTCTCTATCACACACACACACTCTCTCCCTCTCACAGCCCTTCCTCTGGGAGGAATGATACCTCCCTGCTGGTGCTCCTCTCTTCCTCCTAGTCATTTCTCCTGCCGCCGACGAGTCACAGATATTGTCTACTGGGAATCAAGTCAAGACAGTTCCATCATCATTTATTTTGGGAAAGCATCCAGAGAAAATATGATAGTCTAATCTATTATAGATTTACAAAAATGAGATATAAACCCGTTCTGCTTTTGTGGAGGGGTGGAGTCTGTGTGTGTAGATAGTGTATGAATGTGTTACTATGAAATGTCTTCAGTGCATTTTACTGTATTGCTGATTCAACCTGTATATACGTGTGTGTGTGAGGGCATCCATTTGTCCCTGGGATATGGGACTGGCCTGCCTGGTGGGAATGGTGGAGGAGATACCCAGAGGTGGCCAGTCTTTGTACTCCGATATTAAACTGCCATTCCCTGTGAGAGACGAACATTTACTGCACCCTTACAATGTCAGACCAAAAAAGAGCAAAAAAAGAAAAATTGTGTGAGTTAAAGGCCCCTCTAATTTGTGCAAAAATCGCCAATATGAATGTCGTTAAACAGTTGCACAGAGGATAGCTTATTGAAAACCAACTATTTATTCATTCATTCAGTGTGTATGGGGGAAGAGGGGGGGGGGGGTGTTGTATTAAGTGCTTTCCCCCAAAGTTTTTAGAGCATGTCCAACTTGATCTTATCATCATACGCAGTCATTTAGCAAACACTACCAAGCCACCTACACCTACACTGCTCTAGACCCAACTGGAGCAGGCCGGGAGTGAATGGGCAAACCATGTTTAAAACATACTGCTAATGGCAGCCAGTCAGTGCATGGTGGTGCAGAGGGACTTTGTGTAAACAAAGATGTTGGCGACCAGAGGTACCTGTTGATTCTTTGATCGTTGGCCGAGAAGAACAGCTAATCACTGTAGGCTCCTCTTAAGGTTCTAAGAAGAACAGCTGGTCACTGTAGGTACCTCCACAGGTTCTTAAAAGAAGAGCTGGGCACTGTATGCTCCATTGTAGGTTCTTAGAAGCCCAGCTAGAGAACACTGTAAAGTCAGATGTTAACATGGCAAAATGTATGATATTGCAACTATATTTTCTACCATAAAGCTTAGAAAGAAAAAGATAAAAAATTTTGCATGGGATAGAAGACAGCACAACTATGTGGGATTAGTTTACTTCTAAAACACACCGAGCAGGCCAATCTTCTCTCTCAAATCCTTACTAAATCAAATTAAGCTAGAAGATCGGAAATGTTCTGAAGAACTTAATATGCTCCACAAAAAATGTGTGGATACAAAACACTTTGTCAATCTATAACGCACCAATGACATGCTTGTGATCCACCCGAACATGTTGAGGTGCATAATGACGGTGTGATTCAAAGACTGCCTTAGAAACCCTCCACCATTCCCTGGTGACACTGTCACATGTGCATCCCCTTTTTTGAGGTCGTAGATTGGTTGGTTCAACTACTTGCCATAGATAATTCAAATGAAGAAGAATCTGGACAAGTTTGTGTTAGTATTTCTATGGTATTATATTATACAGCATTGTTACTCTTTGTGCCCTTTTTGTGTGAATGACTGATGTTTTGCCAGAGTGAACAATTATTTTTCTTAACAATAACAAATGTTGCCGTGGTGTACCCTTCTACAAAGTGTGCCCCCAAAAGAGCCTACACTTCGCAGCCGCGTGCAGGGCATCTGCTCCTGGCGCTTGTAGGGCTGAAGCAAAGCCAAAATGCATGTTGTATGGTACTGTTTTTCTGGTCTTCATGCTCAAAGCATACCAAGCCCCCTCTCCACTGCTAGAACTAACAAATGCAAAAAGTTTATCCACATGTACGGAAAAGGACACGCAATAGTTCAACAGGAAGAAATGGAAGCTGTTTCTCCACAGCTGGATGTAAGGTGCCTGCAAATCCCGAACGAGATAACGGGCTCCTATGCTGAAGGAGTTTATAACCAATTTCCAGAGAGGGCTAACGCACAAGTAATGAGAAAAAATGAATACATTTCATACTCCAATTCTAACTATTACTTGACAAGTCATCTGAGTATTCAGTGTGTTTTCGACATTTTAGTGTGTGGCATGACTAGTATTATACATTAGTTCGAAGACTCCTAAAAGGGATACCTTGGAGCTTGTTCAATGGCAGAGGTCTATCTGCTGCCTGCCTATATGGTACTGTGATGGGTTGAGATCTGCCTGCCTGCCGGCATGCTACTGTGACAGGCAGAGGTCTGTCCGTCTGTCTGCTAACGTGCTACTGTGACAGGCAGAGACTACCTGGTTCCAAACATCTGGGGTGAGGGTGTTCTTGCCTGGGCTGGAAACGACCATGAGGACAGACCATGAAAGGGATGGGGATGATGTATGCATTTAAAGCTGTGTGTGTGTGTGTGTGTGTGTGTGTGTGTGTGTGTGTGTGTGTGTGTGTGTGTGTCCATGTGCATGTGAGCTCTGTTCTTCTTCACATGGTCTGACTCCACCACTGGTTGCTGCTCCACCCCCACCCCTTCTTATCTACCATTTTGCTAGGCTCAAGTGTATTCCCATAGAAATAATCCCTTCCTGGTGACTGAACAACTGGAAACCCATACATAAGAACTTGCACTGAGGTGCACTGCCATAATAACCAAGAGCTTCAGCATCACATTGTACCTGCCCTTCATTAGAACATGTGCAGTCTTGACTTACTCAGAACTGTTGGATTAGCTAAAGTGGAACATCACACATTTTGTATAGATGTACTGTAATGTCGGTATGCAACTTCTTCATTGTTTACCGTAGTGATAGGTTCTCTGTCATTCTGAACGGCTGCGCAAGTAGATTAAAAAACAACAACCATTCAAACAAAAAGCTAAATATAACAGCCAACCAGGGGTTCCTCAGGACCAAGGACTAAGACCACTGAACCAGCTGACTCAGGGGGATCTCACTGCAGTTTCTAACTCCACGCAGGGTCTCCATTTTCTCCCAACCATAATACATTCTGGTTCCCTGTGGTCTGCTGGGATATTGCCAAATGTATCTTTTTCTTCTGTGAGAGACGTTTCTAATATGAATCATGGTGAGGGAGTTGGCTGTCTGGCATTCCGCGGTGCGTCCTCTTCATACTCCGCTGACCTCTTTAGACAGGGACACATTTCAAAATCAGGTGCAGATACACTGTGATTCATTCATACTGTCTTTGAGCCATGATGCCATTTGCAAAAACAATCATTTGTTAAACTGGGATTCAGAAATTTAGATCACAGTTTTACCGCAACACTAAATGATTTAAACCATTTATTTGACTACTCACAAGTCTAGATGTTATAGTTGTCCTTGGATGCCACCAATAGTGCTGGCCAATTTTACAGAGCCTTATCACCAACCCACACTGGGAAAGGAAGTCCTGTGAAGGTCACTAGCAGTCTTGCGCCCCGGACGGCCACACCACTCAGCAGCGCACCCTGTTGCAGTGCCTTGTTTCTGTGGTGCTTTTATCCTACCATGGGCAGCAAGTTCCACTAATAACAACGCCAGTGTCTTTCTTGACTTTTTTCCTGTGGCAGCGCAGTAATTGGGATGATACGACCTAGCATCAATCCTTATCCTTATCAAGGAAGGTTTTACACCACATAAATGTCATGGTCTGTGGCATACCTAATTCTTGACTAAGATTGATTAAGACTAAGATTTAAGAAAAACATGCAACATAAGTTCCCACATGGTGACTATAATTATTTGCTTTCGTTCCAATCTTAAAGTTGATTTAAGAGTGTTAGAAGAATGGCTGATGAACGTCTCTCTGGACAAACCATCACTTGAAAGGGGGTACAGTAAAAGTAATAATGAACATCATTTGTGTTTCATTTTATCATGTATGACTCCAGCAACTCAAAACAACTAATCAATGCTGACAGTACATGCTAATAGAAAAGGAGTGATGATAATACAGTACATGCTGTTAATTCCAACCTTAGATATAGCTATGCAGTGTTCTAAGCCGACTGGGTGGCACGCAGCAGATGATAGAACGCTCATTACAACCATAAGAGACTTGAGACTTGACTTGGACTTGTGAACAAAGACTTGAGACTTGACTTGGACTCAAGCTCAAAGACTTGAGACTTGACTTGGACTCGAGCTCAAAGACTTGAGACTTGACTTGGACTTGGAAAAAATGTCTTGTGAGCATTTCTGGAAAGCAGGCATTATGGAAGTCATTGAGCAGGGGCGTGGCTTCATCGCTCTCTGGTGGCAGGGCCAGTCAACATCTAGGACTCACAGGGAAAACAACCAGAACCTTTAGACAGCCGAGGAAATCAAAGGCACCTGTGTTGGGGGTCAGACTGAGTAGTGAAGAGAGACTAAATGACAAGGCTGGCAGGTATGTCTGGTTAAACATGCACCACAAAGATTGACAACAGCTTGACAATAAAAAATAGTGAGAGTGTGTGGTGTGTGCTTCAACAGTTACAAACATAAACACGCACATATTAAGATGACACTTTTCCTATCAGGTGGCTTGTTTTGTAATAAAATTGTATCAATCAGATGGTCTAAGGAATTTGATATATTTGTGTCTTGTTATTGCAAACTTATGAGATATCTCATGCTGATGTCATTGTGTATACCCATTACACCAATGTCTGTTTCACAAGTGTTTCTGGCAAAACATTTAAAGCTGTGATATCAGGAACTTACGGTAGATGGCAATGAACTGACCAACATGCTTTAGTTCTCTGGCTTTTGTGAGGATACTCTGAAGTGTGTGTATGTGTGTGTGTGTGTGTGTGTGTGTGTGTGAGAAAGAGAGAGAGAGAGAGAGAGTGTGTGTGAGAGAGAGAGAGTGTGTGAGAGTGTGTGTGTCTGTGTCTTTGGGTGTTTGACTGCTTTCAGGATCTGTTCTGTGTCCTTGGAGAATCCAACTGAACACACGAGCTGGGCAGAGATACGGGCAGCGTTTATACAGGGTAACCTCTCTTTATTAGGTTACAGCACAAGTTTCACACAGATTTCTGTCGCAAACGTCCAGCATGTTCTCGCGTCTCCTGCTTTATTTCCATCAAACTCCTCACTGAAACGAACATACACCCATAAATAACCCATAACTCACTAATCATTAGATTCCCCATACCTGTTGCCAATCCATGATTAGTCAGCTGCAAGTCTCCCCACCACGGCCCTGCAGCGCCCTCTACTGGACAGATGCCGTCACAACCCTTACACCAGCCTATTGATTTATGTTTAGTGTTTATGTTCAATCAGGTGGTTGCACCTTACATAGGGTCTCACAACATGCTTCCGTCTCAGGACCTGCTTTGCTTTGAAGGCAAGGGTCATGCTGAATTACCTGACCTACATTTGTTTTAATGTGCTGAGATTTTAATTAAATCATTTTGACTGCTTTATTGCTTATTTGACGCAGCATTTACACATAACTGCATTTCCTTTTATAGAAGAAACGGGTCTTTGAAATCCTTATGTTTCCAGTGCTCAATAAAAAACTATTTTGTTTTGAGTAAGGCATTCCCATTGAAACAGGTTAAATAAAAATGGTTTTGTATTAACAATTACAATTATGCAAGTGTGCTGCACTTTAATTTGAATTTTTTTGTTTTGCCACAAAACCTGTTCTATGTTGTCTATACCAACTTAAATTTCAAACAAGCTGCTAGGTGACGCAGAGAACAGGTGTTTTCTGTGTGAGAGAGTAGCTCACTTTGGTGTGTATTACAAGCTTTGGAACTTTCAGACCTTTCACATACACAAAAGGCTATTTAACATTCTAAAGGAAATTAGGAAAAGGGCCATAAGCCTAATAGGGTCTCCAAAAAATGTTAGTTCCCTTAAAGATTAGTGATCAAAAAGATTGATTAAAGGAGACATACTTTAGACATACATTTTTGTGTGCCTCTTTGGTGTCTATGAAGTGGATTGGAAGTGTGTGTGCTTGGATGTGTGCATGGCAGCCTAACTTGTTTCCATGACATGCCGTGCAGTCTCCCAGAGTGTTGTCTGAGAATGAGTCTGTACCCTCTACCCTGGCATCATGCTACACCCGGTCTGATTATGGCAAAGACTACTCAGAACTTGGCCTATCTTGCACAAAGCCAAATATAACTGAGGATACAATACAAAGGCTCTGGGTATTATTCTTCCAGATATTTAGGCAATGTGAATACAAAATTATCATAATCAAACATTTTCACTTTGGTAGATTTCATTATTTGGAAGTGTTAAAGGCAACTCCAACAAAAGCATGAAAGCATTTATTTTTCATAAATTATTTTAAGAAAATATGGACAATGGTATAAGCGATGAACCAAGTTAAATTCTGCGTATTGACAATGTATTATTTGTTTAAGATGCAACGCAACCGTCTTCCTACATTACATTAACATAATATTAATAATTAGTGACGTCCTATCTATCTGCCTACCTGTCAATCTAACTGGAGTATGGTGCATCCACTAGCAACCAGCCAGGCAGCATTGCCTCTTTGGTTTGGTGGCTTGGCTCAGTCTATAATGCCACGCTGTGGTCAAGCCGCACATCGATGGCACAACCAGACACCCGGTCACCTCTAATAGGTCTGTCTTCCCCTGCATTTGACAACTGCTCTTACTCAAAAGGATTAAAGATGACTCTCTCTCAGCTCTTTCTCTTTAGGGAGTCTCTCTCTCTCTCTGTTTTTTTTTTTCATTTTTGCTCTTGACTTCACTTTTCTTTCCATGCCGGATGAAAGGCCTCCCAGACACCCACTCCATGCGCATACCATCGAGGCTGAGACACACAGGAAGTCTGTGTGCTGTGGAGAGAGAGAGAGAGGGGTTGGGGTTGCAGAAAACAGAGAGAGGGGAGGGAGAGGGGACTAAATGCAAGTCATGTGAAGCTCATGAGAGCATTAACCTCTAGCAAAAGTCTCAATCTTTTTTTTCACAGTAAGCACTGGATTATTTCTGATGTATCTTCTTTTCTCACTATGAAACAATAATTTCCCAGTTGCTTTGCCTTTTCTGTTGGCATCTAATATTTCCAGATTTTGTTTGTTGATAATATCCAGTGCAGCTACAAATTTGCACACTATTGAATTGTCTTTTTCCTGCCCCATAGCTTGATGACTTGTATTTCAAAGCTGCTTTAGTACAGTAGTGTGGCACCTGAATGCAGCAAGAGTTCTACTGCAATTCACCTTCGTAGAGTTACTTTTTTCACTTTTTCACTCTTTGAAATGACTGGTGTGTTCACAGAGGGGATTGAACACTTACATTTTTGGGGATGTGAGTAGGCATGACATTTCACAAATACATGGAATCAAATACATGTAAGTGTGACTGTTTACAGTTTATGTTTCTATGCGTGTCCATATGTTCCAGTAAATGTGTGCGTGCGTGCGTGTGTGTGTGTGTGTGTGTGTGTGTGTGTGTGTGTGTGTGTGTGTGTGTGTGTGTGTGTATGTGTGCGCATTAGGGTGACAACACAGCTCCCAATCCCTGGGACCGATGTCGAGACGCATGCTTTGAATTATTCTTCATTTGCGGCAGACCGCCAGCTGCCAACTGGTCCTCACTGGATCCGCCTGTACTGTAGTCACAGCAGCCATGAGTTCTTTCCTATTCCCTTCTCTGTTGTCTTCTCAACCCTTCTCTACTCTCCGTTATTTCTCCTCATCCCCATCTTCCCTTCTCATTCAATCATAAGGACACTTGTTTCTCTTTCTCTCTCTCTCTCTTTCTCTCTCTCTCTCTCTCTCTCTCTCTCTCTCTCTCTCTCTCTCTCTCTCTCTCTATTTAAATTTTCTCTCTCTCTGCCCC
>JAVQJS010032303.1:0-11637 GCA_036024795.1 Galaxias rostratus
CGTCACCAAACCTCCAACATAACACCTTTCTTTCGGAGAGCTTCCATGCGCTAACTAGCCTCATCATGTCTGTCATGTCTGTCTTGACTTCAACAAGCATCTGAGTGTACCGTCTCTCTAAACAAGAGATATGCTTGTCAAAGACACAAGCACATAGGAAATTCGTTCTCTCTCTATCCGAGCGGTACCTGATCTCCATTAACACGTCCAACGGAACCACTCTTTGTTTTTCTTTCTCGGTGTTTAAATGCCAAAAGCGCCTCACGTCGATTGACTAAATCAATGGACCGGGATTAATTCATTGACATGGTGCGAGGCCCTCTTAACTGCCTTGGCAAGCCGAGTCACATGTCAATGGTTGACGCGCTTGAACTACTAAATCCACACATGAAAATGTATCCTTGAATGAGTTCCCAGCTAAATCATTGCTGGAGCATTACAAAGGAGAGGATAGTCACTCAGGGCCAGGGGCCAGTTTCATGCGTCCACTCAACATATGTTTTGCATTGTTACAGTTTTCATTACTATTATTTGAAAATACAATTACAGAATATGTGTAGCTGTTGTGGAAATAAACAGGCTTCCCTTGTGAGTTTTGCAAGGAAGCACACACTGTGCACTTTCCTGTCGATTTCAGGTCCTGTTATTGGCATTGGCATGTGTTTGACCTTTTCCTCTTCAACAGAACTGTCTGAGCTTGCTGGTACATGCCAAAACCCCCTTGTAGACTGTTTTCCTCACTGCAGAGTCCTCACAGAACCTTTTCCTCACTGCCCAGACCTCATGCTTCCTACTTCCTACCTTCTAGAACCTTCTCGTTACAGAGACCTTCTAGATCCTTCTCAATGCAGATACTTTATGTTTCAGTGGTTCTTAACCTGGGTTCGATCGAAACCCAGGGGTTCGGTGAGTCAGTCTCTGGTGTTCGGCGGAGGTCAAGACACATACGTTGTCAGCGTGACATGGTCAGCAAGTCCGTTCCGTTCACCCCATTCTTTTAATGCATATGGTTCGGGTTCGGTGAATGCACGTATGAAACTTGCGGGGTTCAGTACCTCTGACGAGATTAAGAACCACAGGTCTAGTTCCTTCTCGCTACAGGGTCCTTCCAGATCTTTCCCGTTACAGAAACCTTACTGTGGCTCTCTGGCTTTGACATGAGCTCCAGGTCATACCCTCTACATCTGCCTGATGAGGACAGATGCCAGGTGCGTTCTGATGGTGGATGTGGACTGATCCCAGATGCATTCTGGACGTCGTCTGCAGCGAGGGACCGTGAGCTCATTTCCCCTCAGCCGTCTCTCCCTCCTTTCCTCTCCTCCCGCTCTTATGAACCATATTTTTCTCTCCTCCTTCTTTATTTATTTTTCTCTCCTCTTACTTCCATTTTCTCTATCTTTTACTCTGCTTTTTTAATTTGCCTTTCTCGTGTTGTCTATTTTATGGACTCTCTATCCCGTTGTCTCTCCTTCCCTCTCTGAGTTTCCCTCTCTGACTTTCCCTATCTGACATTAACTTTCGGACATTCGTTTTCCTCTCATTTTTCCATTACCCAGTCACATGTTACTGTGTGTGTGAGAGAGTTTCATATCAATTATAAACCTAAACACAGCTTCTGCATTTAGCCTGTGAATATAGACAAATATTAACTTACTTTAACTAAGTATTGAATTCATCCAACAGAGAGAGTGCATGTGATTTTGTAAATCAAAATGCATGTCCCCTCTGGTACTGGAAGCACACAGAAATTTTCGTCCATGGTGTTGTGAAGTGAGTTCAAGGTTGCCAAATCGGGCTGATAATTTCCAGCCCAACCATGGTCTACAACCTGCCAAAAACGTATATTTATTTACATTTATTTACCCACCCATTGCTATTTTTTCCAGCCCCAATGTGATCAAAGGTAGCCCAAATGGGCGGAAAACAGTCTGATCTGGCAACACTGCCGCTGTCCCCCACTTCAGCTTTCTCTCCCAGGCCTTCAGTGAGTCTGACATCATGCTCTCCACAGACACGCATTCCACCATAAACACTTTCTCTGCGCTCCGCAATGATCTGTTGGCCAGGACATCCTGCTCAGCCTGTTGACGGTTGGAAACATCGGATCAGTGCTTCTCCACACAGTGGGTCAACGCCGCGTTGAGTGTATGCATCTTAACATGAGAATGTCACGGAAGACACTCCAACAGATTGAGAAGTGAAGCTAGATTGAGTTCATGCCAGTTCAACCGTCTTGAGTGTGCACCTTTTGTTTCTTATGAAATTGTTATACATTTAGGAGGAGCGTTTGTGACTGCTTGTACAAACCTTGAACCTGCCAGACTTGGATCCAGTTAGGGAGCTGAGATCATTGTATGTGTGTGTGTGTGTGTGCTTGTGTATGTGTGTGTGTGTGTGTGTGTGTGTGTGTGTGCAAACTCCTTGAGGAGAGGCCTGCATTAAAAAACTGACAACATGAATGTAGAATGAGTTTCCTCATGAGCACCAGAACTGCCACACATTCCTAGTCAAACTGCTGGCGGAAAATGTATATTCCAGCACATAAAAAAGAGATGACCTTGTTTTGTTTTCCATAGCCATTGTAAAGAATTCCACCTCCTCGTTGTGTGAAACAGACGAACGTTAAACTTGTGATGTCTGTGGTGGCCTGTGAGTTCAGGGTCATAACGTTCACTGCATAGGTCACAAGGGAAACTCCAGGGAGCTACTGCACTCTCTAAGTGTGTGTACATGTGTGTGCGTCTCGAATGTGTGTGTACGTGTGTGTGTGTGTGTGTGCGTGCGTGTGTGTGTGTGTGTGTGTGTGTGTGTGTGTGTGTGTGTGTGAATGTGTGTGGCTGCATGTAACATGTGTGTGTGCATGTGTGTGTGTTTGGGTGCGTGTCAAATGTGTGTGTATTTGTGTGTTAGTGTGTGTTGAACTGTGTGTATGTGGGTGCATGTGGGAGTGTACATGTGTGTTGGAGTGAGTGTATGTTTGTGTGTCTGTGCGTGCCAAATGTGTGTGTGTGTGGGTGCTGAAGTGTGTGTATGTAGGTGCACGTTGAATTAGAGTATACGTGTGTGTGTATCTGTGTGTCGTGTGTGTGTGTGTGTGTGTGTGTGTGTGTGTGTGTGTGTGAATGTATGTATTCGTGTGTGGGTGGATGATCTGATGTGACTCCTGGCTTCATGACTTCCAGAGATGGCAGCTGCGCTACTGCTGCTCAGTGGGTGAAGGACAGAAAGTGGAACCTTATGTCATTGTGCGGAGAAGGGGAAGAGTTTAGTAAGCCCCCCTAAAGACTGCCAGCAGTGCAGGGGATAATGGAGAGCTTTTCCTAGTGGAAATAAACCGCCCAACAAAGGATAATTGTGTTTCCACGTCCACTGGTGTAAAAGTGAATAGTAAAGGCAATGTGCTTGGACTCTTAGTTTTGGACTCAATTATTTTCTAGTTAATGCTTCTGGATGAAAAAAGTAGATGAATACAGAGCACATCAGTACTGATGTACAGTGTGACACAGCGCTTCTAAACGCTGACAGTCGAATCAGACCAGCAACGGGATGATGGTATTAAAACAGAAAGATCAGAAAGAGAGAGAGAGAGAGAGAGAGAGAGAGAGAGTTGAAGAAAGAAGGAGAGAGAGAGAGAGGCGCCCATGTACTTTTTCCACAGTAGCCTCGGAAAGTCACTCTTTTTTATATACTCAGCTTTTGATTTTCCATATGTTTTCCAATGCAGCTGCAGGAAGAGCACTGTTATCTGCAAAAATGCCGAAACACCTTTACCTTTTTGAACAGTGTTGCCCTGTAGGGATTGGTCAGTGATGTGTCATAATTATTGACATGTGACACTCAGGCTTGTTTTTCCCCTAGCCCACACTCCACTGGAGCTGAACCCCGGGGGTCGTGCGCCCACCAGGCGGGAGTCGCATTGCTTACCCCCTAAGCTGGTGGGAAAGGTAAACTACTAAACTCCTACGACCAGTGTGATGGGATTTATGACTGTTTCAGCGCCATTACACTGGTCGTCGGTCACCGTCACACAAGGAGCGCGGCGCTGCGTTCCACAAGGCTAGCCTGGTTTACCTTCCCGGGATAGAATGCTCTTCTGGAGTAACGTTTTCTTTTGAGCGTTCTTCGTCAGTTAGTCTCTGCCGGGCCCAAACGAGCGAGGAATTCCGGTTGAAGGTCAACGGTGTAAGCACTGCAATGTGTACCAGAGTAGCATGACGCTGCGTGGGATGGATTCGGGATAATGGAATCCATGACAGTTTGGAATGGCTTTGAGATGACGTCGTTCATGCTTTTAAGCATTGCCTTGATGATTCTTACATCCAGCAGGTTCCAATGATGACTTGCTCGTGGCAGAATAAGACAAAGGACTCTTTCTACTGCTCTCAGATATTCGTGTGGCCAAGAATTACAGTGCCAGAAGTATCTTTGTGACAGTGTGGCTATATATGTGCGTGTGTGCGCATATATTGTTTCACCGTCATTTCCATTGTTTTGTGTCATTGTTGGATTCTGTGCATGTTTAGATGATTTTATGATTTGGGCCTTTTTTACATATTTTTTATAATTTTCTTTTGTATATTCGTTTCAACGTGGGAATATATTTGGTCACCATGACATCATTTAGTACGGCGCATTTCTGTGTAGTGCCTGTCCTCTCTGTGTTGGATGCCAGTCACACCTGTCTAGTGCCTGTCTTACCTGTATAGTAACTGTCCTCCCTGTGTTGGATAATAGTCAGCTCACCTGTGTTTCCGGATGCTCTAGATAGGGCATGTTAGGTTAAGGGTTAGTCTGGGTTTAGAGGCGTCCTGAAGAGGGTTCTGGTGGGTATTGTTATATCACATGAAAAAAACAACAACAAAGCAGAGCGTGTTCAGCACACCTAATTGCAGTTGTAAGAAAACACATGGAAAGTTTCAAAACAATAAACAGACACACACACACACACACACACACACACACACAAAGAAAGTTAATAACATCAAGCAAGCAACGATTCTCATGAGCTGCATCTGTCATTAATGTGTTTCATGTGTTTCATGTATTTAATGTGGTCCGTGCACCTTTCACGAGGACACTCACGGGGTCTGTGTGTTCCCTTGTCATGGGGTCGTTATGAAGCGGAATGCCGTCTGTTAACGTCATCGATGAGACAGGATTATGTCAACTCATTAGTAGGGTAAGTGTTGTTAAACCATAGATAAGCTGACACAAAGTGATCCAACAAGAACTTCCTCTTATCCTTCTTTTATTTTTCAAGAAGTCAAGCTTCTTGTTTTTAGGTGTAAAAGTAGGGTTTTCTTAAAGGCTCAAAGATAGCCAACAAATCCTTTTAAAATAGCACAAATACATATTTTATTTGGACGTTTATTTGTCACTTATCTGAAATGGTAAAAAAAGAATGTGCACAGGTTCATGGCACAGGTTTATGGCATGCATGAACACACACAGTGCAACATGTTCGTATAGGAATAGCAAAAATATGTTTGGTTTGTTCAACAGGTCATTCCGTGCAAAAATAAACCGACGAACATGGAAGAGGAAAACAATTATCCATCCATTGAAATAGGTGTAACATTAAAAAAACATAAAAAAGTAAAGATCATTTACATTGGTACACCTTCTTAAAAATAGCAAAGCATTGAATCCAATTGTTTACATAACACAAAATGCTAGCGTAAAAAAAAAAAAAGTAAGAAAAATTATCTCTCTTGCAGACACGTAAACAAAACAAACCACCGTGGCAAACAGAACACATGCTAACCTCTCCTAATTGCCCCCCCCAATCCCCCACCCCGCCCCCCAAAAATTCCAAAACCCTTACTTAACTCTCTATACTCTTATGCTTTAATGCACATTTCCAAAGGCCCAGGAAGGACAGCTCGCCTATAGTGGATGACCGCCATGTTCAAAGTATCCCCTCTGGATTAGCTTGACTTTGACTCGCCTGGCTACTGGTGTGAACAGCCACTTACTGAAAGCACACACGGAGAATGAATCTGTTTGCTGGTCTCTCAGCTGTTTCCTGGTGCTTTATGTGCAGGGAGTTGGAAAGTGACCGCTGTAGTTCAGAGGTCGTTGGCCTGCTGTAGATGAAAAGGGCCATTGTCCGGGCTCGCGGTGTATGCTATAGTTCAGAGGTCATGGGCTGGTCTGGCCGGGTCTGCTGTTATTGCCTAGGCCTGTGGTGGCGCCTTACCAGCCTGGTTCTCCTCTTTGAGCCTGCTGGAGGAGTCGAAAAGGAAGGGAGGAGAAGAGAGAAGGAGCAAAGACAACAAAAGTCATGTCAAATGAAGCATACCAGCATACGGAGGAGGGGAAAAAGAGCAGGGTCGAACAAATAAAAGAGGAGAAGAAAAGGGGGGAGCGACAGCGAGATAATAAAAGGTAGAGAGTGAAGGAGAGGTCACGTTGAAGAATGCGCCCTCATACACTAAGAAACCTATCAGAAGGATTGTTGGCATTGCGTGGTTTCCCATCTTCGTGGTAATGTTCCCCTTTGTGACAGCTTCTATTCAGTGCTGTTCGGGCGCGGCAACGATGACGTCGTCTGTTTTCTCTTACCTGGAGGTTTTTTCCCCTGGGGTCTTTTCCCTCCATCTGGAAAATAAAAAGATAAACATCCCGACTCCATAATACTGTTTTAGGAGACACTGCCTCCAGCGCACGCTGAGAAGTTAATCCTATTGTGTTGTATTGACCGCATACCACATCTAAACCCAAACCTTTACAAGACATGCTAAAGAAGACAGTGACAAGATGTTTATATTTATATACTGTATTTTATATTTATATATGAATTGAACGTGTTTATCCATAAGAGAGTTTTTGGTGTTACCTTGGATGATTTTGGTGATCCTCAGGGATTCTGCATCAATCAGCTCTGGATTTCCATGGATTGTTGTGATCTTTGAGAAGTCTGGACCTGTGCAAAGACACAGAATCTTTACAAAGAACATCGAGCCTCGAGGTGCTAGCAGTATGGTCTTTTTTTAACTTCAGTCTCTTAAATCTCTTAGTAATTAGTCAAATATCTCTGTCTTTCTTTTTCACCAAAGAGAAATGAGTGGTGTGGTTGATGGCAGATTCTTAGAAAGTAGTTTTAGAAGAATCAGTGACCCCTTCCCAGTCAGAGAGGAAAGAACCCATGGTAAAGAAAGGAGTTTTCATTTAAGGAGGCCCTACCCTCAATGATCTCGGGTTCCTTCTGGCTGACCCTGGTCATTCCCGGTCCACCTTAACAGCGGCAGCGGAGAAGGGCGTTGGAAGTCATGTAACGACTTAGCAACAAGTACAGTGTGACAGACACACACACGTCCCCAATATCCTCCTCCTCCGCCGCCACCGCTCACACACACACACACACACACACACACACACACACTCACTCAAATATTACACACACAAACACACACACTTGCTGAGTGACCTTCTACCCCACCTTCAGTTCACACACTCACTCAAATATTGCACACACACACACACACACTTTAAGTAACCTATTCTGCCACAGCAAACACTAACCCTCCTACAAACATCACACACACACACACACAAACACACACACACACACACACACACAAACACACACACACACACAGACACTCACAAACACACACACACACACAAACACGCACATACGTATAGACAGGGACATACAAACAACTCACACACCTAAACACATACAAACAGACTGCACTGACACAAATCCAGAGCTTGAAGCACAGCTGATTACACCAAATATTTTTTTTTAACAAACTGGTCAGTTAGCCAACATTTAGGAACAATAAACCTATATAAACCAATCCAACATCAACTCCCATAATGCACAATAGCAAAAAAATAAAATAAAATAAAAGACAAAGAAATAAAGCGCATAGAGCAGTTTTCCCATGTGTTTCAAAGGGCAGCAGGTAGTCGGTTCCCTTGGAGCTCAGAGAGGGAGCCGGGAGATGTTTTACATGGAACCAGTCCAAGCCATGTGTTAAGCCGCGGAAACAGAGAGATCACTGTTTCAAAACCATGCTCTGGTTCCCAACTGTGTCCATGTTGTTATGGATGGCTGGGAAACACCATGACGACCGCAGCTAGGAAAACCTTCTCTTTTCAGCGAGACACGCAACTTTTAAGAGGTCTGGACAAATTAAAGGCCAAATTGGCAACCGTGTACACAGTGTTGTGTCATGAGAGCACTGTACACAAATTACCTTTATTGGTTTCGGTAAATCAATCAGGGAAAATGCGAATTAAACATTCACTTGCAAGTATGACTTGGCCCATTGGCAGACAGAACCTTGCCTAATCATAGATTTAGTGTGTGAGGCACATTACTTTTAAGAAAGCTCTATAAAGAAAACTCTATAAAGGTCCAAGAGCGTAATTTGCACGGTTCAATCTGCCAGTTGTTTTTCCCCTGGTAATGGAACTCATCACGCGATTCGATTCACGTTACAATGCCGCCGGCCAGGGACGGCCATGTTGCCCCTGGCAACGGCCGGTGCTGACGTGCTCATGCCATTCCACTGTCAGGCTGTGGGTGACAGACTAACCTCCCTCAACGATTCGCTGGATCTCCTCCTCCTGGAGAAGGCGAACCTCGCTTTCCAGAAACTTGGTAACCTTGGATACCTCTAATGGGACCCAGGACAAGCACACCGTGAGGTGGTGTGGGGCGAGACACACAGCAACGCCCCAACCCAAAACTACAGTAATGTAGTTCCAGACACACTGTAGCCCAAACCCCAAACTACATGAATGTAGTTCTAGACACACAGAACTGATCGACCCAAAACTACATGAATGTAGTTATAGACACACAGAACTGTTCCGACCCAAAAGCACAATCATGTAGTTCTAGACACACAGCCTGCCCCACATGATAAAGACAATGCATCAATGCTAATAATAATGATAAAATATTATTATCGTTTATCGATGCTAAAGCACGCAAAGGGTAATTGGAAGCAGAAGATGTGGAATGAAAAAGCTAGTGAAGATAAGAGGTACAATGAAGCATTCATCAACAGGCACCATAATACAGCGAGCCCACCCGCAGAGAAACATGCAGCTTAAAACTCACCTTGGTCCAGGATCTTTTTCAGTTCTCCGTCCGTGTCCAGCTCTCCTTCAGAGGAGCTACTGTGAGCTGTGTGGGATGAACAAGCGGTGCTGTCAATCAATCGGTTCCCGTTATCTACATATTTAACACGTGTTTACAGTAAAAAGTTTAATGTGGGCCTGTAGCTTTCAGTTTAAATGCCCGTAGAGCCAGCAAACCTACTCTCTATAACTCTCGTAACCTTGGTGATGGTGGGCTGTCCTTCAACGACAACGGTCTTTGAGAAGGACGGCTCGACCTCAATGACCTTGGTGACCGTGGTGATGGAGGGCTCTCCCTCGACGACCACCTTGGTGATGGTGGGTTCGGTTTCTATGACCCGGTACGTGGGATCCTCCAGTCCTATGTTCATGATGACAGGCTCGGGTTCTATCACCCTGGTAAGCTTGGTGATGGTGGGTTCCACTTCGACGACCCTGGTCTCGGAGACGGTGGGGTCTCGCCCCACAAACCTGGTAACCTTGGTGAGGGTGGGGTCTGTCTCTACGACTGTCGTTACCTTGGTGATGGTGGCCTCCCCGCCGCTGATCACCCTGGTTACCTTCCTTTCAGGCACTATAATGAAACACCATGAGAGCAAAAAAAATAAATAAACTGGCACAAATTCGTAAACAGAGTTTCCTGAACATAATTGATTCCAGATCTACTTCATGTTTATTTCACACACATATTTTCATCCCCCTCCGTTCACACAGACATTTTTGACATATGCATTTGTACACATATCTCAGACACACATTTCGTTCAGACACCATTACACACATTTCAGCTCCTACTACCAACATTTCAAACAAATGTGTCAGACTCCTCATTGCTTAATCATTTCACTGTGGAAGTGTGTGGCCTCCTCCAGGGGGCGGGGGTCTGGGGGTCGGGTGAGGGGGGGCTCCATTTAACAAACTGGAAGTTTGATTAAATACAACCTTGAAATACACCAGTCTCTTTTCAGATGCCCTACCAGTCAAAAAAGAGAAGATCCTCTTCCACCTCCACATAATTTTTCTCCTTCCACCTCATGGTGTAAATAAGAAAAAACAGCCTTCCAGCTCCTCCCTACTCTGAACTGCAGGGTCCGTAATCAAGAAGAGGGACTATTCACGGGATTCCTGGAGAGAAGATAGTAGATATGTGACTGCATTTCTCTCTGAGGTGGCAGATCTCTTCCCGTCTCCTCTCTCTTCCTGAGGTTTCGGATTTCCTGCACTTCTCTCTCCTCATGAAAGTTGAACTCCTAATCCCTTTCTCTCCTTGTGAAGGCTGATCTCCTGCTCCTCTCTCTCTCTGAGGTAGCTTATCTCCTGCTCCTCTCTCTCCCTGAGGTAGCAGATCTCCTGCTCCTCTCTCTCCCTGGGGTAGTTGATCTCCTGCTCCTCTCTCTCCCTGGGGTAGCTGATCTCCTGCTCCTCTCTCTCCCTGAGGTAGCTGATCTCCTTTTCCTCTCTCTCCCTGGGGTAGCTGATCTCCTGCTCCCCTCTCTCGCTGGGGTAGCTGATCTCCTGCTCTTCTCCCTCCTCATGAAGGTGAATCTCCTGCTCCTCGTTCTTCTTGAGAAGGCTGATCACCTGCTCATCTCCCTCCCTTCTCTTTCCCTAACTCTCCCTCTCGTGGAGCTCTAGGGCTGTGTGCTCCAGACATTGCTGCTACCTCCCCGCAACACCCCCCCCCCCCCTTCACACACATACACACACACTCTACGAGGAGTGCATCGGTTTGATGGATGACCCCCGTCTGAAAACAACTGTATCTCATTACACACCCTAATCTGTCTGTCCGAAAAATAACATTTAGGTTTCAACTTTCCTTTCCCCCGAAACACATCACTGTGAGAGAGAGAGGGAGAGAGAGAGAGAGAGAGAGAGAGAGAGAGAGAGAGAGAGAGAGAGAGAGAGAGAGAAAGAGAGAGAGAGAGAGAGAGAGAGAGAGCGAGAGAGAGCACAAGGTCGGTCGGATGTTTAGACGTCCCACCATTTATAATGATTACAGCCACGGCTTACAGTGAGCGTCCAAACCGCAGAGCTCACCATCCCTCACACTGAGGGAACGGTGCAAGGAGGGAAGGCTCACACGTGGCCAACCCCGTGAGAGTTTACGCAGTGGACTGGTCTTACTCCTCGGGAGTTCTGACCATGGTCCAGTTCAGCACGGGGATAGCCAGAAGATGTCCTGTTACACCTTGTGCTAACAGGCTGTAATCATAATCGTAGATCTATCCTTATCGTAAGTCTGTCATCATAATCTATCCTTATGTATTACTGGTTACATTCTGAGACATAGCGTTATCCCTCGCCAACACACACATACACACATACTGTAAGCAAAACTTTATAAGACAGACAAGAGAAAGAGTGTGAAAGAGAGAGAAAAAGTGAAAGACGGATAGTTAAAGAGAGTGATAAAGAGAAAGAGAGAGATTGAGAGAGAGAAATAGAGAGACGTAGAGAGAAAAAAGGAAAAAGAGAGAAGCTTCTAGACACACACACACACACCACACACACACACACACACACACACACACACAC
>JAVQJS010032305.1:0-26212 GCA_036024795.1 Galaxias rostratus
ATCTCTCTCTCTCTCTCTCTCTCTCTCTCTCTCTCTCTCTCTCTCTCTCTCTCTCTCTCTCTCTCTCTCTCTCTCTCTCTCTCTCTCTCTCCAGTTCGGTTAAGGCAAAGCTCGAGAAACTCTTTTTGGAGTGTAGTTCAGTGCATCTTCCGCGGTGTCTTCCTTGATGAAGAGGGATGACACGGACACACATATGCTCTTCCTTTACGGTCGCTTATAAAAACATACAAGGCAGCTGCCAGACCTTCGGCCTTGGCAGGGATGGGAACCCTTGCGAGGCGTTGGAAGCCCACCTTAAACACACATACGCACATTGTACAGTCCCTGCATAAAAAGGGGTCAAGGGTAATATCAGCTGTCCAGTCCCAAGTCTGTCTCGGTGTTGAGTTCTGGTCGGGGCGTGTACTTCCGCCGGGAGAACTTCAGGCACAGGTCGTTGCCCACTTCATTCAGATGATGCAGCACCTGACGACGGCATTCCACCACATGTGTTAAGTGTTTGTACATTTCTTTGGTCTCCAGCTGTCAACAGGATGTGCACTTTGGGAATGAATGTGTGTGTGTGTGTGTGTGTGTGTGCGTGCGTGCGTGCGTGCGTGCGGAGCCTCACCTGGTCCAGCATTGCCTTGGTGTGTGCTGCCGACACACAGAACCGTGCTCTTGCCTCTGCGATAGGGGTGGCGGGAAAGCCAACCACCACCACGCCTATCTTCCTCTCCAGCATGGCGCGGCAAAAGGCCCTGAGGGAACACCCAAAGCACAGCCGACGATCAGTGAGGGTGCAGAGCGTGCCGGGGGACAAGCAGAGGCACGGCACGATCCTACAGGACCCTGGACCCTGTCGTTTCACCTCTACGCCAGTGACCGAAGGGTTAGGCAAACACGTTTTCAGGCAGGCGTTCGCCTTTGCCAGAAAAGGTTACCAGCACAGTGGTATTGAGGTGATAAACATTCTAGCGTCCGAGCAGCTGGGACAGGAAGCATAAGAGACGTACATGGAGCGAAGGTGGGAGAGAGGACGACGAGGGAAAAGGAAAGAGTGAGGAGAAAGGGGGAGAGATGGGGAGCGAGACAGCAAAAGAAAGAACGGGAGAGACAAAGTGGACTGAGGTTGGTTGTTGAGGTTGTTGCTCGTTGAGGGGCCAGGACAGCAGCAGCAGCAGCGGCGGCGGCAGCGGGCCGCAGTGAGACCTTCGTTTAAAAAGGCCTCACAGCTGCTCGGCCCTTTGTTAGCGTGCCAGAATGCTGTTGACTTTAGAAGCATCTGAGGCGCTCGTGGAGCGAGGCACTTTTTTTTTTTTTTTTTCTTACACCATTGATTCATGGAGCATCTGGAACATCTAACATGGCATCCGACCAAAGCCATTGTGGGAAGATACACTCTGTCCTTGGCGGAGTGACCGGGCGAGAACGAGTGCCTCTGTGATGATTTATCCCAAAAAAATCAAAACACAGGTCTAAAGTAACTAAATGATTGTTCTTACATCACTGGGTCACTGGCTGTTTCTGAACCAGAGGTCCATTTAAAATGATGTCGGTTTCAAAACAAATGGAAGGCTGAACAAGATCAATTAAATAAAAAAAATTAAATGAAAAAAAAACACTGTAAGATCCAATTGAACAAACATCGTACGTTTCGCTGTTCCATAGGAACACCACCCATTTCCCAAACATCATGTTACGTCTTGCGAACACTTACACCACTTTGCCAGGCATGTAGAGCAGCACGGGCACCACGGGGGAGTCGTTGTTGCCGTAGATGATGAAGCCCATCTCCTGCAGCCTGGACCGGAAGTACCTGGTGTTCTCAGCCAGCTGCTGCACCCGGCTCTGACCTGCCGGCCCAAAACAGGTAGCGCGGTTACGCCCTCTCACTCGCTCAGTCACAATCCCAAAACACACGTCCCGTTGCACGTCCGGCTGCTGCGCCCGGCTCTGACCCGCCGGCCCGAAACAGGTAGCCCGGATACGCGTGGCAGCTCGCTGTGGCACCGTTCCATTGGGATCGGACACGCCTCTTCCGTCGAACCAATGGGAACGCTAATCGAGGTATTCAGCGGTCCTGCTCGGGTAACGGTCCCTCCATCTGGACCGATCTGGCCTCCTCTGTGGAGCCTGATTGCGGTTCCACGGCGGCAGATGGTTCTGTTTTGTCTGCCAGGCCGGGCCGGCTCACGCTCGTGCGTTGCCAGGACGCCGGCTCGCAAACAGGACGGGATGGACGAACGCACGGGAACGACAGCCCTGACCTCGGACTGCCACTGGAACGTGGCCTTGGGTGTAACCCAATCCAAAGCGTGCCTGAGCAGCACGTCCATCTGAGAAGGAAGTTGAATCACAGGCAAAGGACGGCAGCAGCAGAGACGGGCTGTTTTCACTGACCCTGTAGCTCTCTAATGAAGTGGAGGGGGGACAGCAGAGACGAGCCGTTTTCACTGACCCTGTGGTTCTCTAATGCAATGGGAGAAGGGGGGGGGGGGGCAGTAGACGGGCTGTTTTCACTGACCCTGTGGCTTTCTAATGGAGTGGAGGGGGTGCAGTAGAGACGGGCTGTTTTCACCTGACCCTGTGGCTCAGTGATGCTGTGGGGGGGTGGATGGGGGGGGGGGGGCAGTAGGGGCCAGGCAGCTGGTCCAGAGGAGGACAGAGCACGGTATTTACCCAGCTCCTCTGACCTCCCGCGCTCTCCTGATGGACCCTCGTCTAAAGGAGGAGGACCTCCATTCACATCCCACCCCGACCGCAAACAGAGCCCCGGTGTTTGGACAGCGTGCTCGGTGTTTGCCGAACCCCCCTTTCTTCTGCGGGACAGGTCGCGGCCGACGCCGTTCACAACAAACAGCTGGTGCGGGCCGGCTACGTCCGATGAAAGGCATGTCCCTCCAGCGGAGGCGGAGGAGAGGCTTACTCATCCCTCCGCCCCGCCGAAAGGATCCGGGGCTCCACCGCAGAGGCAACTGCAGGCTTAGCCCCGGATGATAATCCCCGTGCTGGCACGCAGGAAGCCAGGCTACGGCGAACCGTCTCTAAACACTGTGAACTTCTCAGGAGGATCTCCTTTCAGATCCGGAATGCCGCTACAGATTCGCCAGAATACGGTGGGGATTTCATTCGATTCAATGCTTCAATGCGCATTACCGCTTCCCCTCCATTTGATACCAGGACAACACGGCCCCTCGGAGCACGCGGCGCGTTTCCGTCCGGAGCTCCGTAGAGCACCAGTGGGACCGTGCCCCACGGTCTCTCACGAGGAGAACGGTCCCTCCAGACTGGACCACGTCAACGAAGGGAAACACAGGAGACTGACTGACTGACTGACTCACCCACGGTGCTGCCGTCCAATCCCATGATGCACTTCATGGCGCGGATGATCTGCTCGGTGACGGGGGGAGACATGGCGGAGGCGTAGACGGCGCTGTGGGAGTGGCTCCGCAGGTAGTCCACCAACTCCTGTGAACACACAGCGTCCTGTTAGCGGCCGGGCCTAGAAGGGCCGATGCACATTGGTCCTGAAATTCATGCAAACAGCCTCTGCCACTGACATGGGCATCAAGCAGCCTCTGCCACTGACATGGGCATCAAGCCGCCTCTGCCACTGACATGGGCATCAAGCAGCCTCTGCCACTGACATGGGCATCAAGCCGCCTCTGCCACTGACATGGGCATCAAGCCGCCTCTGCTATTGACATGGGCACCGACGGGGGACGGGGGACTCTAAGACTACTGATCGAGATCAACAGGTGTCATCCAATACATCTCGTCCCAGTTATTAATCATGACTAGATACGTTTTTCAGCAAAATCAACATTAATGCATTAGGGGGAAAAAACATTGCAATACATAGACCTATAAAGGGGGATGACACTTTGAATAAAAAAAAGTGATCGAACTAAACAGTAGAATGCAGTTCACCATAAGGACCACTAGAGAGCGCTAAAGGAACACCCGAGAAACAACCGACGCTTCCCCTACAGGCACCTCTCTCAACCTGCCACTGGGACTGGGATTTCATGGCGGTACACGCCGACGGTCCTTTCCCACTCTCTGTGTGGACCCAGGGACCCAGAGGGCTCGCTTGAGAAACACCATGTCCATTGAGGAAGTGAGGCCGGACCGCGGTCCATTGTGCTGGTGATTCCCAAACGTCAGCGGCCGATTAGCTCGCCTGTAGGCCGTCCAGTGCGGAGGCCCCAGGTCCAGGAAACGGAGCCTGATTTTGGCCTGGTCTCTGAGGCCCGCTGGTGTCAGCGGCCTGGCTCTGCTCCAGGTCTGGCCTGCTGCTGCTCTGTGGCTGTGTGGTGGCGGGCCCGGAGCGTGGCTGGGCCACGGGGCAGGATCGGCCATCTGGCCGTCAGTCCGTCCGGCGGTTGGCCGCCACCGCCGCCTTCTTGCGAGAACCCGCGAGAAGGCTGTAGGGGCGGGGGAGGGTGGGGGGCTCAGAACCCAGGAAACGAGCAGACATCTGTTTTCATTTGAGGCTGGGGATTTTCACTGCTTTAGGGCCTCACAGGATTTCAGAAGGGACAGGAGATAAAGTGGTTAAGAAGACACGTTGGAGATCTGCGCCGCATCAGGGCAACGGGGTAAGGAGGCGCTGATGGCGAGAGAGAGAGGGGGCGGGGGGGGCTGGGTCTCTGCTCAACATCAACTCTGCTTTCAATAATCCAGAGCCATGCGCATGAGGATAGCAGCATGCAAACACATGTGCACGCTCGCAGCGCGGTAATGAAGGAAGCCCTCTGCAGCCAGGCTGAAGTGAATTAGATTGTTTTGGAGTCCATTCATTAGGGCACTTATTTTGGGCGAGCTTATAAAATACCCATAATGTGACTGCTTTCCCCGCACACATCTACACAGTCAACCTGAATCCACTTACTGCAGGGGTTTCTGCAGTTCACCGCAAAAACAAACACGTCCAATCGGGAAATCGGGTTTTTCGGCTCTCTCTTTCCTTTAGTTTTTTTTTACGTCGCGTTTAGTGTAGCCGGCTGTCAGAACAGGCAGCGTGTTCATACTTCAAACATTGTCATCCTTGTTAAAGGCCCATCCTGTCAAATCTGGAGAGCAGTTCCGACGTTTTGCCACAAGAAGGGGCTGGCCCGCCGCCAACTTTACCTTCTCATTATGGCAGAGTGGAGGCCGAGGGCACCAACGTGACGCGGGGTCCCATTCACAAAGCCTAATTCAAACAACATGGCCTCCCTCTGTTGCGTTCTAATCGACTGCCACTCTGCTCATGTGGTCGTGTACTCATAGTGTAGCTGTTAATGGAGTCAGAAGACATTACAAAAGGCCCGGAGACATCGGCCTGGGAAAACATTCGTTCACACGACGACGGACGGGCCTGGAGACGGTGGAAGGGGGACCGGCTGGGGGAACCACCATGCATACAGTACGGCGGCGATGACGAGCGGTGTGAGTGACAGCGAGGAAGGCCAGGGGGTACGTGATAGGAGAACCAGCCTGGAGAAGGCAGCGTCGTGGAGCCGCAGTCACCACACTGTTGGCATGCTTCATTCGAGTGGTGGGCAGAGGAGACCTCTAACCCTGACCCTGGAGAGGCGGCGTTATGGAGCTGTGGTAAACCCATGGCTTGCATGCTTTATCAGCCAACGGCTGAGATGTGAATGGTGAGCAGAGGGAGACTCAGCACCAGGGATGGCTGCTAATGTATATCAAACTTTTGGGGGGGACTATCTGTATGGATAGCCAAGATTTGTTCAGGTTCAATAGCCCATGGTGTCTACTGATACAAACATTGTGAGAAAAAGCAGAACGAACTTGAAACGCTGACCAAAAAAGAAAAATAAATGTACAGTATGTATCCAGTACACATAAAAACACCTAAGTTCAACTTCAAAGACCACAATGGCAACAGTATTATCCCCACAGAGGAGTTTAGCTTCAGGACACCGTACAGGGGGGAGGGGGGGGGTGAAACTAAAACACAGGGCAAAAAACCTTGGGGTTAATGAAGAAAAGAAGGAGTGAGGCACCTTGTTCCCCGCGATGTAGCCTCCGGCAGCCCCAAAGCTCTTGGTGAACGTGCCCATCATCACGTCAATCTCGGCCGGGTCGAGGCCGTAGAGCTCCGTGATGCCCCGGCCCGTGTGGCCCACCGCCCCGATGCTGTGTGCCTCGTCCAGGTACAGGTAGGCCTTGTACTTCTTCTTCAGGGCCACGATCTCGGGAAGACGCACCACCGAGCCCTCCATGCTGGGGGATAGATGAGTGGTGGTGGGGGGGGGGGGTAGAGAAAAAGAGAGGATAAAGTTGTATTGGTTCACAGTGCGGGGCAGTGGATGAAAACCATCGCACTGATTGGTCACGGGCTGCTGTTCTAACTGATACGTACACTCACAGCCTAAATGAACGCATTAGACGTCCCAAGGATTACATAACCCGTGCACGTTTCAAATCGACCACTCCCTTTACCCTCCGCTTTTGTCGTTCCCATTCCTCTCCTCCGAGGCCGGCCTTATATGGGCAGACGTGTGAAGGAGTGTGACGGCCGTTGAGGGGAACGCATTCCCAGATTGGCGCTCCCCCCGCCGTGATGGAGCACTTCTCCACTACTGAGTAAACCAAACGACACCCCCCTCCCCTATCCAGGTCTCACTAGGACTTGTGTGGACATCAAAGTGGAGCGCCTGATCCCAGCTCAAGCCTGGCCCCGCTCTTTATCCTGGCCCGTTTGATGTTGCCGGGAGAGGCCAGGCGGAGCTCGAGTTTGTGGAGATCATACCTAAAAGCATGGAGAACGTCCTCGTGTGTAGGGTATCCAGTGATAACACGGGCTTTGATGAAAAGCACGGACATGGAATTGAATCCGGACTACGCCGCCATGACCCCAGAGTGGAGCAGACACAGTAGACAAAAAAAGAAATGGAACTGGGAGTTGCCGGGGAACCAAATGAAAAAGAAAAAAGAGAAGACCTTTGTGGATGAGTCAGAATGAAAGAGAGCAGGAATAGGAAGTAGAGAGAGTGGTGGTGGTAACGAACAACCAGTGCTGGAGGTGCAGCCCAGACCAATCCCAGCCTAAGGGAGGACGAAGTGGGTTACCAGGGCCACTCAAAACTCAGTGCTGGACAGAGAGGGTTACCAGGCACACCAAGAGCTGGACGGGGAGGGTTACCATGGCCACTCAGTTCTGGACGGAGCATTTAAGTCTTTAAGGGCCCCTCGGAGCCCAGTGCTGAACGGAGAGGGCTACCAGAGCCACTCAGAGCTGGACGGACACGGTGAACAAGACCACTCAGAGTTCAGAGTCGGACGCAGAGGGTTACCAGGGCCATTCAATGCTCAAAGAAGGCAGAGGGTTACCAGGGCCATTCAGAGCTCAAAGACGGCAGAGGGTTACCAGGGCCATTCAGAGCTCAAAGACGGCAGAGGGTTACCAGGGCCACTCAGAGCTCAGAGCCGGACACAGAGGGTTACCAGGGCCACTCAGAGCTCAAAGACGGCAGAGGGTTACCAGGGCCACTCAGAGCTCAGTGCTGGACGGAGAGGGTTACCAGGGCCACTCAGTCAGACGGTGTATTGAAGTCTCCCTCTCAGTAATCTAACTGCGCCAGGCCCCCAAGATACAGCTCTAGTTCCCTAACAAGCACACACCCACCCACAAACACATGCACACAAAAACAGCTAATTATTCCAGGAGAATAGGAAGCTGTGGAGAACGCTCGGTCCTGCTCTCATCAGGATACAGAAAGACCCCGGGCTACGTGGGCTCAGTGCTTGTTTTGGGCCAGACTGTGCTGCAGAGAACCTGAGAGAGAGAGAGAGAGAGAGAGAGAAATAGAGCAAGCACAGGAGAGAGAGAGAAGACTGGCGGAGCAGCAAGGACCGTATTTACTGGGAGGAGAAGCAGGCTGACCTGTAGATGCCCTCCACCAGGATGAGGATCTTCTTCCAGGGCCTGTGGGTCCGAGGCTGCCCCGAGCAAACCGCCTCCCTCAACAGCTTCTCCAGACTGTGCATGTCTAACAGGGAGAGGGGAGGTGGGAGGAGGATGAGGGTGAGAACCTTTCATAGCCTAACATGCAAACAAATGCTACTGTCACCCAATACCAACCACAACAACAACCACACCCATGGAGACGCTATACAATACATACCAGTTATCATACCTTCATAATCTTGTAGTGTAACACAGACACACAGGCATTGCGCGCGCACGCACGCCCGCACGCACACACGCACACACACACATACACACAACTACATACCCCTACAGGGCAAGGCAGTTGAGCAGCAAACACAAAAAACATATTTGATCTGCCAGCAACACAGAGAGCAGAGCATTCCAGCACAGCATGAATCTAATGAACACCTGCAATCAGCAACAGATATAATTACCCATGAAGCTAAATCTAGGCCGGAGTAAAGGTCTTTGGTGTGTGTGTGTGTGTTTGTGGGGGGGGGGGGGGAGTGGCGGGGCGGGGGCTCAAAGACATAATGGTATCTACTGGCTGGAGGAAAACAGCAGATGTTCCAGAAACCTGTACCGTGTGATCATTCACAACAGGTAGGAAGGGGTCAGCTAATAAAGACACGCTTGCCTGGTGTTGCAGTCTCTGTATAACCAGAAGATGGCAGCGTAGGCTGTCCAAGAAATCTGTCCCGATCGTTTGAAATATGTGTCACGCAAAGATTATAGGACGAGATGAACTTGCAGGTAGTAAAAACACACGTGCCCGTGACAAAGCAAGTCCAGTGAGCTTCTTGAAACTCCCTCATCCAAACCAAAGCGTCGCCGTTGGAAGGGTGCTCGCAGCTTATCTGCATACTTGTGCGCTACAGTGCGGGATGAGGTCACTGATTTAAGATAAGTGCTGATTGAAAACCGTCCACGGACGCACGACCACGCCGCTCCTTGTGGCTTCCGGAAAAGTCACGTGCGTGAGACTCCGGCGCTAATGAAACAGAGAAAGTGTTCATTCGCCGCCGATGGGCGAAGGGAAGTGTACGTGTTGCACATGCCGTACGCAGGCCTGCCGACGCGCAGCTGACCGAAAACCCAGGCATGTGCACGGAAGCCACCTTTGTTCCAGACCCGCTGGGTTTGCATCACGCGCGGGTCCTGAGAACACACGCCACGTATAGACTCTCTGTCCGGGCCGCAGTCTTTGAGTGGGCAAACCGGTTCCGGCACTAACTCGTCTCTGCTGAGAGACTCCCCTGCCGTTGCCGTCCGCCCGGGGATAGACCACATCAAACCTGACCCTGTGTCCCAGCGTAAACAACAGCCCCGGTGCCTTTGCAGTCTGGCACGCTAGGCGATACCGCGGGGCTTTGGTGCTGCTGTCGACTGCCAATACCTGCCTTTGGTTTTAATGCGAGTTGGTTGGCCACAACAGTTCAGCCTACTCTGCAAATACAGGGGACTCTGGGATAGGGAGCTTTGAGAGGGCGGTAGGTAGCGTTGACACAACAGAGGACAGGGTGGGGAGACAGGGAGGGGTTTAGTGAGGTGCCTTGGGGGGGGGGTGGCGGCGTCTCTCTCTCTCTCACTCTCCCCCCCCTCCCCCAGGGGCTGCTAGGAGGACCCTTAACTGACTCGTCTTGTACCTGTCAGCACACATTTGCAGCTTGGGGTATTCGTGTCAGCCACTCTCATTTGTCCTGAGACAGAGCCCGCGTACACAAGGACCGGCTCAAAGCATCCACGATCACTTCTGAGTGCTTCACCCCCCTCCCCTCCCCTTCTTTTTCTTCTCTCTAGCTACAGAAAGGTGGTTAAAGAAATAGAATTTGGGTAGGAGGTGATATTTCACAAACAACACTTCAAAGCATGAGTCAGGATACTCACTGTTGTGCTTGAACACTCGGATGGTCGCTCCTGACAGCCGTGCTCCCAGGACCAGGGACGTGTGGTTTAGCTCATCACTCAGAATCAGGCAGCCCTGCAAAGCATCCAAAGTAGCAGGCTCGATTAAGCAACCCTTTAAAGCCTTTTCAAATCAGCAATGACACCAAAAAAAAACCCGCCTCAAATCCATTTGCAAAACACAAATAAGAGAGACACATAAACTACTGCACCCTTTTCCCCCATTTGCATTATCCCTGGAATTCTGGTCCGACACTTTAGTGTCACCGAGCTGACGGGCCGAGGCAAACGCACTCGCCTGCCCGAAACGGCCCCTTGTGTTGACGCCGTCTCCGTGACGGGCCTTGGCAGCTCGTCATGGGTGTCCGGCAGGCCTGTCCCCTAGTCTACCAGCAGCTGTCACTCCTGACTCTGCCCGGCCTGGCCGGACTCCTGACACGCCACGGTCCCCGTGGACCACCCTGACACGCACACACGCATTAAGCCTTGGTGACGCCAGTCTCTGTAGCCCCAACCTCCAACGCCCCCCCCCCACCACCCCCTCGTTGTCCCCAGGGGCAGCTATGGCCGCACCACTTGAGCTGCGTTAACCACCCCCTTTTCCCTTGTCCCTTACATCCAGGCTCAGGGACATCGCCCCCTCCCCCTCCTCCCGTCCAGTCCAATCAGTGGGAGCCCAGCGTTGCCTGTGGTAACCCCCTGGCCGCCCCCGCAAGCCGGGGACGGTGGGCCGGCGGAGGGAGAGGCACAGGGTAATCACACCCTTTGGTGGTGCCTTCAACAATGCCTGCCCTTCCCTGTCTTTGTGACTGAACACTGTGATGTCTTCCCCCCCCCCCCCCCCTGCCCCTGCATTCCTCCTCCTGGCTACTGTAATGTTTAATTAGGATTTATTAACCAGAGAGGGTGGGGAATTCTTGGCTTTTCAGTGGAGTTGACTGTTATTCAGTGGTATTCTCTTTAATTGAGGCCATCTGAGAAAGAGGAATAAAAGCTAGCCTAATTAGATTAGTCCGGTGTGAAACTCGGGCCCACATAGCGAGATTCGCCCCGTGTCCTTTACAGTAACGGGAGAGTTCACGCCACATACTTTGCCAACTAGAGCTGGTATGTTCATTGAGTTGGTGGCGAAGCCCATTCCAAAGGCCATGGAAGACTCCACACCAAGGAAGGTGGCCACTAGCTGCTCCAATTCCTCGTGGATGCTCAGGTTACCTGCCAGGAGGAAATCAAAAACCACAAGTCTCAAGATAAGGGAAGACGTATCACAACAACAGACAGGTTGAGCAGTAGAAAGGTTATAATATTTTCACAGAAGCCAGACATTCTTTCACAGCGATAGCAGTAGGCTAGAGACCATTACACGGTTTTCATTCGAGGGAAGCAGGAATCAAAATTCCGTTCTCTTCCTCTTTGTTTTCATGGTGTTCAATACATGGTCAATTCTACTTGTTCAGGTAATCAGGGGGACCTGTCTGCTTGAATCAGAAGAACTTTAAAGGGTCGGTGCTGGGCAACCTCCAAACTCTACAAATGGGATTTGGAGCATACTTTTAAACCAAGTCCACTGGCTATAAACCACTCAGACAGCTGTGCAATGGAACTCATTTAGTAAATTGATTAGATTCTAATACTTGGGACCGACACAGTGTTTTCTTATTTTGAGCAATAAAGTAGAGGTTTTCAGGGTCCCCTGGGTAGTTTCAGCCCTGTCCTCCAAATGGCCGTATAAAAAAAAAGAATTACTGGCATAATGTTGAGCCGGAGGGAAAGAAGCAGGCAGTGAACGGTTCATATATATATCTTTTATTTCTACTTGCTTTGGGCAATGGTTCATTAGCGCCGTGCTAGGATATATTAGGCGGGCGAGGGAAAGGCCACACTAACCACAAACAGCCAGACGACAGAAATGTTACAAGACCTCGTCACATTCGCATTTGAAACAATGCTACAAACACAAGACTCAAATATACACCTTTTGGAAGAGGATCATTCAGTGAGTTTTGGTTAACACGACGTTGTTGGACTGAAATTCCGGCAATAGGTTGAATAGTTTAGAATTGAGATCTGAGGCCTCGTTTCTAAAACAAGGTGGTGGATTCACGTTCATAGGTGGGGTACGGAGGAAAGTGGAAATGCGCAAAAAACTTCGATTCATATCAGTGTGCTGTAGTGTTGTCCTACACATAGCCACATAAAAATAGTCAGTGAAATGCCTGTAATTGATCTTCATCCATACGGACTGCCCAACAAGTGTTACACCCTCGGGTGTGGTGATCCCTTCGACTTACGGACATGGCCATTTTCATTTTTGACTGATTTGCACAACGAACATGTGATATTAATATGGGAAACGGTGCACTCATATGGATTAATCATAAACGGAAAGCATTTAAATGCCTAATTAGTCCTAATGTTCTAATAATATCATTATTTCTGAGAATACATCTCATAACCTGCAAGCATTGTTTAATAATTCCACTTTCAATTAAATATGATTCCCAATTGAACTACACAACAGAGCCAATTTGATGGGTCATTTTGCAAAAAGATTAGTTTGTATTTATTGTCCTGAAAAAAAAGAAAAGTGTGCGCGTGTGCACTCCTAGGAACTCTACATGAATAAAACATCTGAGGTAATACTTCGATTTATTTTATACGACGGTATCAATTTCAAAGAGCCTCTCGAGTTTCATCCTTCGGCCATTCGAGTCGCCGTTTCTTATTTCTCCACTTTAGGTCTGTCTGCACGCGTGGGTCAAAGCGTCTGTGGAGGACCGCCCATCCTCCCGTCACGTTGCTGTTAAATAAATCCCAAAGTTAACTTGGAAAGTGGTGCACCCTTTTCCGTCTATAAATGAGCCCCCTGGTGTCATCCTGATTAAAAGTTAAGACATGAGGAGGAGCCAGGAAGTCAATGATTTGAAAAATACAAAGCGCGTGGAAGCCGCTCTCCCCTTATTGCATTTCCTATTCGCTGCTTTCAATCACCCAGACAAGCGAGGTCCAATCACACGCTTCCCCAAACCACTCGACATCCTCGTGTGCATCGCTCCTGAATGACCCTGAATTGACATCGGGGGTCTTAATGGAACATTTACTCAGACATGCTAACTTATCGGGATGGTACCACCTTGCAGGGGACAATCGAGTCACTTCTGTAACCCGAGTTACCGCACATCGAATGGCAATAATGTTCAATTTCTGTCTTATGAAACAGAGTCCAACTGTCGCTGGGTAACGAGGATCACCTTCCGACATTCGAGTCACTTCCCCTTCAATAATCTCTGAACACCATAGCGCAGTAATATAACTTTGTCACCTTGGCAACATGTCTTTCCCCCTTGTTGGACATCAAAGCCTAAACCCTTGTGGGAGGCTATAAAAGAGATTTCCCTTTTTTTATTGGAGCACATTGGAGTGACTAGAGCAAGTCTTTATAGCTTTTATAATCGGGCAGGGTTAATTATTTCTATCAGACTGACTTTGGCTTGTGGCCCACGTGCCGAACGGAGATGCCAAAATAGACTTTATATCCGCTTTAAAATGTATTTTGACGTTGGTTAGCATATGACATCAAAATCCAATCTCGCCTGTATTAACTCTGTAAAAGATATTGCAGGTTGGCGCCGCATCCCACTTCTTAACACTGAGTTTTATTTTCTTCAAATGACTAATCCGACGCACCCTTTTTAAACACTCCCCTATGTAAACAAAGAGTCGTACCCAGCCCACACTGTAAAAGGTTTGTTGTATCACAGCTGCAACAGTAACCATTAGCACTACCAGGGCCACAGGGAAATTTCAATCAGAGTTTCACCAAGTGGACGTAAATGCAAACTTTGAACTCTCCATCTAAACATCTCGCTAATCCAGTCAGACGCCATGCTTTGTCAATGCCTGTCAGGTGTATTTTATATAAATCACCCGGTTGATGGAGAACACGAGTTGGTGGCATCGCTCCCTGAAACAGACGTGCTGAACCAGATCATAAATAATGCTTAATAAGGCCTCGGGGGAGATGGCTGCTATTCCTTAACTCCGAGCGAGCCCACAGAAATGCATTACAAACAAGCTCAGAAACTCCCACATTTTAAAACCGGAATAAAACCAGGAATAAACATATAAATAAATCACAGAAATAAATACTGGATGGTGGTTGAAGATATACTTGACAAACATCTATATGACTACTAATCACTAATCACTACTAATTTCATTTCTTAGCCTTAGTCCTCTGAGCTCTGTCAAGCTTCTAACATTGCAACCCATTCCGTACAACTCAACACACTCTGTGTGCTAGGCCATGTGTGTCTCATCATATTTTCTGTCCTAAACTCAACTCTGCACAAAAGACGCTGTTGTTCGATTGACTACATGGCACACTGATGCGCTGAGTAAAAGCAATCGAATGAAATACAGTCCAAGTATTGTATGTTGGTTTATTATCGGAAGACTTGTTTAATCTGGCAAATGAGTTGACCTAAAACCGAGAACAAATGATCCGATTTCATATCAGCAGCTCTACGGAAATGGGAACGGAGCGAGCAGGTGTGGATCACGGAACCAACACCCAGGAGCTGTTTCAGGCAGACGTTTAGAGAAACTAACTGAGAGGTGCAGAATACATCCCCGTTCTATAAAAAATTATCAAAACACGCTGTTCTACCACTGACATGTTCACATTCTTCTGCGGAACTCCAAGTCTGGAGTGTTTCATAATCTTACACCATGATACCATTTCCCCACAGCTTTGTGTGGACCGCTCTGTAATGATCCCAGCTTATGCCCAAACTGTACATAATTTAACAAAGGCTGAATAATTCATATAATGCTGCAGACGCTAGAGGATAATTAAAGAATCTAGCGGTATAATTCATGAGAAATATAACAAATGATAGTGTGTATGTTTATAAACGAGATAGAATGTCATGAAGTTATTATTATGTTGATGGTTAACCTTTTAAAGTAGCATAACAATATTGTAGAATGGTATAGCCTTTTTTGTTATAGATGTATGGGCTTCAAATCACTGATTCAAAGTATGTAAAAACAAAGTGGTAACAGCAGTCAAGCTGAGGTAGATTTATGTCCAAACGTACTGCTATTAGGATTCAACAAGAATCTTAGAATCTTAATGCAGTGGCATGCTTCTAATGATAACAGGGAACATTTCTTATTTTGAGTTAAAAAGTTAACATAAACTCACCCATTTCCTGTCTTGTGCTTCCAACCCCAACGCCATACTGACCCATTTTGTCAGCCACAGTTTTCAGGAAGTCAGCATTATTCTCAGCAAAGCCAAGGTAGTTGTACGACCCCATGTTGATGACATTGTGTATCGTCTTCCCCGTTAATCTGTTTATCACCCATACTGTTAGTATTGATTTTACTAAACATGTCCACACACTAACAACCTAAATAATTCCAAAGTATATTGGGACGCAACCTCCATGGTAATGAGCCCTGTAATTATATTCTTAATGGTTGGCTAGTGAACTAGCTGTCATTACAAACTTAATTAAAACCAGAGCAGACTTATGATTGTTAAAATGCTGGCACACGTTTAAGTAACACACAGTACCTGAAGGTCCAGTTGTAGTCATCTGAAACCCTCTCCATCAAATCAAACACAGGTCCTGGGAGACTGCATATGGGTCGGTTCCAATTGTCCCGTACCCTCATGTAGAGGTTTCGTGTGTAAAAGTTTTCAAAATCTTGATAAAGGGGAACAAAATCCTAGGAACACAATGTGAACACAATCAATACAAACACAAGAATGCAGAAAGCATGTGCTATGAAACAGATATGTCTTTTTTACCTGTAACAAATTTTGAGACAAGAAAATGGATAATAAATCCAGAGAAGAAAAACAGACCAAATATCAAAATAATGTCGATGTGCTAGTCCTTAAACACAGTGCGGAAAAGACTCCCAAAGGACCACACACATGTAAAACGAGGTGTCTTGAGTCATATTGGTAGTGCTGGTGATGGATTAGATGCAGTGACGTAAGGATGCTAAGGAGCAGGGGTCATCTACACCACTTCCCCAGTGAGATCGAAATGTGAAGTGACCCTTGACAAACTAATAATAATAATAATCATAATACTTTATATTTATAATGCGCTTTTCAAAACACTCAAAGATGCTGAAGACTGAGAGCTTTCCCAAAGAGACTAAACTAAGAGCTTTAAATTAATCCTGATAACAAGTATGACCATTGTTGATAATCAATTAGGTGTGCTTGATGCCCTTCTGGAAATTGTACAGAGCAGTTACTTTTTTCTTTTTTTTACAAATAGGTGAATAAAATAATCAGGATGCTTATTGTTGTATTATACTGTCTCAAAAGTTTCAACCATAATAACACCTAAAGTAGCATTTGATAAACCAAACTAAAATGAACTGCAAGGGTAGGAGCAAAAGCACAACATTGTGTTCAAATCCATGGGGAATTAATTAAATCTTAAATAGATTCTCCACGGAATTCCGTCTAGCTTCCACGGCAACACAAACAGATAAACAGGACAGAAGAGACAGGGAATCAACATAATCAACCGCATATTCCATGTGATATGTTGTGACAGGAATGAAACATTACAGTAGATAAGTACGGAATGTGGCATGTTTTGATTGAGGATTGAGCTCACCTTCAGTTCATCTCTCTCCTGAGCAACATGGCACTTTTCAAGGCCCACAGCCCTGAGGAAGTCTCTGAAGTAGCCAAACAAGGTGACAATACCATAGCCCAGATATGTCATAACGGCCACATACATAGGGGCCTGTTCAAAAGGATCTGAGCAACTCCTTCTGGGCCGAATCCTGTTTCCTGCACCATTCTTCTACACAAAAAAATGGGTAACATGAACTGATTGGCACATTAAATTTCACATGATCCAAATGTGTTTCACAATCGACACTTTGTAAAAAAAAGCTTCTTAATTTTGCTGATCTGTAAACCAACTTACATCCCCCTATCTATTTGACCCATGGTGCGCCAACCCTTGAGATGCACGTGGGGTTGGATTTAAACCTAGTTTGGGGTGGGTGTGATGGACCCAATATTGTTTTTATGATGACAACGACCTAGCCCTGCTCTTGACATAGATTTTTTTGACATGACATAAGATTTTTATTTAGGATGTAAAGCGTGGCCTGTTTAGGTACTACATAGAATGCTGGCAGGCGGTAAATATTTGGCAAGCTAGCTAGTAAAGTTACCTATCACACCCAAATTAATCGAACTTCAGATCACTTATAATAAATCATTGCTTTAATAACAGTAGCAGAATATGAGTGGCATCATAAATGCAACAAGACACTCACCAAAATTCCACAGCAGCCAATATGTTGGTTGAATGTTTGCGTCTTTTTAACAACTAACCGTCCATTTACGTGCATTCTGGCCTCGGTTTACGCCTTCTTGGCCAAGTATCGTTAGCTAGCCATCCTAACACAACGGCGTTAGCTATTTCTTGATGTTGGACTGACTCAGATTCGTTGCCTTTGCTTGATAACAAACTATTGTATCACTTAAGACATGTTTCACCAGCGAATATTTGAATTATGACACATTGAGATGATACAACTGTAAGAGTTTTGCTTTCAGAAATGAAAACTGCAATAAGGGTCCGAGGCTGTCTCTGTGCAAATGTATGTGAGCTCGCTAACTCTAAAGTTGACACTGTCACTATTCTATCATTAACAACACCAATTATTGAATAGTGTTTACATCCCTGTTGGATGCTTCCGGATATAATGTGTCAATAGGGGGGCAAGTGTAAAAGAAAATCCATCTTCACATTGTTATGGTCATGTTTAGTTGTCATTGGAAGCAGCCAGTAGTGGTTGAAAAATAAATAGGCCACTTAAATTTGGGCGTTCACCTGGTTTCATAAAGCCGCGCATCCTCCTATCTGGACCTTGAAGCTTATGCAACAGTATGCATGTTTAATGAATGTATTGAAACCTGCTCTCATAGACATTATCTTTAGACGTGGCTTATACATTTGATAACTAAATGGATAAATCAAAAATAATTAAATACTACTTTATTAAGAACATAGCTACATTTTGCAGGATTTGACAATCTGGCAATTTAGAAGGCACTGAAAGAATCTAACGCTACACAGTGGAACTTAACTTTACATATGGCTAAACAAAGTAACAAAGGAGTAAATTATCAAACCTGGATGCCAGATACAGGTATAGCCTATGATAGAATATACAGACACGCGTCTAAAAAAACTGCACAATGATCTACAACGTACATACAAGTCTATGCTGGCCCATGAATCCAGCCGCACTAAACTGACACGCGACCTGTTCCTGTTTGATCGGCATCCGTTTAATAACAATCAAACAAAACAAAGTTAAATTACTTTCAGGACACCGCAATCCCATAAAGACATACCTTAATCAATTATCTAAAGCTGCAAAAGATATGAAATGACTTCCTACCACAACAGATATTTTACCGTCTTACACAACCTGTCACATACCTGTGTTTTAATGCAAGATCCATGTTTCTTGTGAATTCCGTTTCTCAACCCATTTTTGTTCAACTGTATTTTAAAGTTTCCGTTTGGAATAAGGGCTGCAGGTCCAGTCATTCCTATTTAGTGGATGGTGCACTCCGTCACCGGTGTGTCGACTGAGGTAAATCTCGAAAGTTCCGTTTCTGTTGTTGAATCAATCTCCTGTATGAAACCGGTTTGCTGGGTTGATTGAAAAAGGTGACTTCCTCATTTTCCTGTTGCCCGAGACGCCCATGTATATGGCCTGTGGCGCGAGGACCTTGTCATTACAACCAACTTGCCCTTGTCAATTTGTTGTTTCGGTTTGCTAGCTTTATTACCAAAAGTAAGCATACCTAAAAGTAGCCACACCTAAGGAAACAACAAGCAACAAACACAAAGCTGCTGGAATGTGTAATTTCTCAATAAATGAGAAAGTCACATAGCATTCCTACAGTTGGTTACCTTTTTGTTTCTTTCACTTCTCTATTCAGTTAAAAGGAAATGTGAAAAATCACGTCATTTTCTAGTGAATTTGAGCAGAAATTATTCCAACTGAACTATCTTGCTGTACACAAAATACATATCTTGTATTGGAAACTGCCATGTGTGCTACTAATAATTTGATAAGAACCCCAAAAATCCCCAAAAATATTATTCATGCCTGACTCCACAGCAATGCAGACGAATAGTAAATTGGGTAGAGCTTTCATATTGTAGCACAAGGATAACTGTAAAGAATGTTGTGTTGACAAGTTGCTGTCAGGTCGCATAGCTGAGATTACTGTTTTCCCCTCTAGGGCAAAAACCAAGGAAATTTTTGTCTAAAGGTGAAATGCCTATTCAACAGTTTTGTAACAAAGCCATTTTGTAGATGCATAGATTATGCCTGGCCCTTGTCTCCAAGGCTGGATGTCTACATCCCGATTACCTGTAGTGCATTGTGACAGATGGTGATAAAAGAACATGTGGGTGGCACCAATTTTGGGGGGAGAAGGCTCTAAAGTTTTAAATTCAAAACCCAGCTTGCACTGATTGAGCAATTGCTGTATGACCCTGATTTTGTATGAGGGACAGTATAGCTGCTGCATTTGAATGTATTCACTTAGCCTGTGCTTAGTGGAATTCTCAGTATCGGAAAACCTTTTCAAGCAATCCACACCTTTCATATTCCTGGTAATTCAACATTTCTGAAACAAGTAAACAGTTTCTATTATGTCCTAGAAAGCTATTCTTTTATGCATGTAGTATCAATCTTCAATACAGACCCAAATCTGACACTGATGTGCAATCTCTTTAAGTTTACACATCCCAAATCAAAGATGACATTGACACCCCTGCCCAGTTTATGACATCTACACCTCTACCCAATCAAGTCATCTTCTATCCCTGATTCCCCCACCCATCCTCCACAACAAATTCTTGTGTTCATCAATCTTCAATCTGAGTCTAAGCTTTTTAAATGTTAATTTCAATTGCGACTCTAATAGGATCAAGCCTTGGTTGATGGATTTGTGATGTTTTGGCTGGAAACACTCAGGGCCTGTGCAATGATGGCACACCAACCCATTAGAGTTACGTTCACATCACAGAAACTGATGAGGGTGGATGCGGTCGAATAACAACCTCAAGCCGAAGATGAGCCCTTGGACGAGAACAGGCTGACATAAAGGAGGCCAATAAGGAGGTGCTGCAATGTGATCATTTAGTGGGCCATCACCTTGTGTATAACTCGGACAGCACGTTACTATTTAGTTTGTACAGTGGCCATGTTTCCTTCACTTACAGAGGGACATATGTATCAGCAAGGGTAGGTTGCAAGGGAGCCCACATCCTTTTACCCCAACGAAAAAGCTGAGCACTGCTGTCAGCGGCACAGTGGCTGCTGGTGCTCTCTGCCTCCACTACAGGGCTGTTCTCTGGGACCAGCTCTAACCTCGATCTGTCAGGCCCCATTAGCTACATCAATCTGCTTATTTATTACTGTTTACATTTCAACCCAATCCTGTTTCAATTAAAGCTGTTAACGTTGGCAGTCGCAAAAGCCAAGCAATTAGCCCTAAAACCAACAAATGATCTCAGTACCGCCTTAAAATTATTGAGGGGGAAAAAAAAGTGAAAAGTGGCCTACCTTGTGATACCAATTCCACCTATTTGCATTGTGGTCAGATTGAAATGTGACGTGCACAAATTAGAGAATTGGTGTGTGACTGCGTAGCCTTAAAACAAAGATTTAGAGACCATATGTTTCAATTTTATGCGTAAAAATTGGTTTTATTACACATCAGTCAGCCTATACTTTGTTTTTTAAGTTAAGATTGTAAGTTATTTGATTATTTCTTAAATATGTCCCTCAAACAAATTGAAGGAGAATTATTAACCCTATATTGTAGAACACCAAAGCGCTCCTGTTGGACTAAAGACTGGATGATTGGGTGACATGATTGGGTTCACTTAAATGTTTTAAGATTATATGAAGCGTTTATATAATGAATAATGTACTTCTTGAACAAAATATTAGCATTGCAAGATTTAAGGCCTAACCTGCCTGCAGGCAAAGACAGGAGGCTGTTCGCTGTATGGCTTTCTTATGGAAATCATGGAGACTGATAATTGTCTTTACTTTATGTAATGCAAAATTCCAACCAGAACTGCTTCGTTTGTTGAAATCACAAACACAAATCTAATCCAGTCTGAAATATTGTGTTCAGGGATCTGCTGTCATAGATTCAGAAACAGTCATCTGACAATAGTGTATCATTGCAACTCGTTAAAATGTAAGCTTGTTTGAATCATACATATCGAGGTTAGATTACTTTATTGTGGATAACTTTATATATCATTTAATTTCCCAAAACATTTTCCATAAAATTTGTTTTCAAATGAAAGTTTTACTGTTTTTGTTACCAACCTGCTTATTATGGATAGAAAATTCAAATTAATTGTGATGTCAATTTGATGTGATGTGATGCCAATATCATGTAGACTATTTTTCCAGTCACCAATGGGTTACTTTGAAGTAATAGTACAGATTGGTCCCTCCACCTAGTGGTCATATGCACAACTACAGGTTGCTAGAGCTAAGATCGGTCTCTCTTCGTCTCTCTCTCTCTTCTCCTTGCACATATAACACAGTGATATAGATAATAAAAAACACAAACATTTCATATAGATGTAGGCTTTGTATACTGAGATGCATGGACCTGATACGCCATGAATTGGATTGTTTATGGATGAACTCCCTTTCATGCTCTGCTGTCAGGGGCCTATGGTAACGCATGGCTATATTTAAACTCCCCCTGGGGTGCAATTAAATCACATAATTTCTTCATCAGGCCTGGCTGACCTCATTTTAATACCCCACACCAGCAAGTATTTGGAAAGAGTTACAAGACGGCTATTATATATTTTATATATTTATTTATTTATACGCACAGGGTTGACTGACATTTTGAATTTGCACGTGGCCATGGTGTTGTTTGTTTGGGCTGCTCGTGTGGCTAGATGTGAATGTCACGCTTGACATGACATTGATATGATTTTGCGTTGGGATGGGTTGAGTAAACACAGGATGGATTGTCGTTGGGCGTCAAGATGTTGGATGCTGCGCTGTACTGATTACATAACCGCTGAAAACACCAGGCACATAAGGGCCGCAGACAAAAGGATTCTTTGCCAAGGATTGAAAGTTAAGAAAGGATTTATAAATGTAGGTTATGCAAATGGCTATACTTTTGGGGAAATGGGGGCGGGTGGGATAAGTCGTCTTATGTATTGTGTCTTAGGTCTTGTGTCCTCACATGTATTAATAACTATTTTAAAGAAGTATTTTCGTGAAATGCAAGGTTCTGGATTCCACTCCCTTACTAATTAGTTGACTGCTTAACTGAATTTACAGAAGCAACTTTTATTATAGGGGGATTGTAGGGAGAGCGTCACAGTACAAATGTCTTTACAAATGTAAATCCTAAGTGACAGCATAGGTGTAAGATCTCCAGTTGCTGCGCTGTGACAACCTTGAGCGTGTGTTCTGGTCTACGGGGGGCGGAAGATCCTCCCTCCCTGCTGCTCGTTTCTCTTATAGAGAGGGATAACTGGGTAAGAACAAAATTAACAGAAGAATGACTCTGAGACAGATATTTATAGAGAGAATAGAAGAAAAAGATGTGGATTTGCACTCAACTATGAGAGCACATTGTAAAGCAGACGGATGGAAAAGAAGATAGAATTGGTGCTTGAACCTTGGAGGGTCTGGGAGATAAGGATAAAAAGACAGAATGGGAAGAGATGTTTGGAGAAGATAGTACAACAGAGTCCCCCGGCCAGCTATCCCATGGGGTCTATCCTGGGTCAGAAGGGCTCTTTTAAGTTTCTGGCTCTGTTGACCCTAATTAGGTTCTACAGATAGAGTGACTCACTTTAGACTTGCATGCTGTTTGCCTCCACAGTGAACCGACCCTGCTTAAAGAAAGCTGCTGGAGGGAATCACTTCTGATGTTTTGGATTTCTGCCCACGACTTCCCTCGGTCCTTTATCCCTTTCAAGCTCTTTATCCATGCCAATCACCGATAATCACAGATTAATCGCTGATTAGTCACATCCCGAACATCTGCTCACTTTCAGCATAGCCGTTTAACAGATTACTGCTAATAATCTTTGTCCTACACCCCTACACTGTAAAGGTCTAAAACAGTTTTTGAGACTTCATAAACTGCTTCCTTTCTAGGCAGCTCACTGGCCATGATACAATCACTTGCGTTTTAAATTGTCTATAGTGACTCACACTGTGGATACGGTAGCATCTTAGTTGAAGTCGGAGTTACGTCTTTAATTCTGAACATCTCGGCTGGCCGGCAGCCATTTTAAAGGAGACAGGCAGACTAGTCCATGTGTCTGTCCAAGTCGAATGGGCCTGATCTTTGACTCTCAGTGATGAAGTAGCCATTTGTTTTCCAGAATCCCTGGAGTCTTCCTGCCATGTGACATCCAATCTCCGCAGACTCCCACCCCAATGCCACCCCTGTGCCCCGAACGCAGCTATGATTACTGGTTTCATATCTACAAGGACTGTCTAGACCAGGCCAATGGAGAGCGAAAGGAGCGCAGACTTCCACACTAAATCTTCTCCCGCCAGCCAGTGAGCCAGTCGGCCCCCAGAAGGTGAGCTCGTTTCCTGGAAGGGGGTTGATGTATGGGTCGGCTGGGCTAAGGTTTAAGAGATGGCCCCTCTCCCCTGCACCATGTAGGCTCTGATGTCATTGTCACACAGCGAAATCATGTCCCCAAGGATGGATGAGAGTCCACCGTGGACGGTGGAGGTAAATGTTTTCTTGTGGAGACACCCCTGGTAAGATGGAGAGCCCGGTGCAGACGGAGGAGGACTGAGGAGAGAGTCGAGTTCTGTCTATGTGGAACTGAGAAACAGGGTTGATGGAAAGTAGGCTTAATATAAGCTATTTCCTTGAAAGATTACTGAGTTTCAGTGGCTTAAATTGATCTGTACAATGGTTTGCAGGGCGACTCCCTGTGTTTTGAGTTGGAAACAGTCGTCTAGTAAACAGCACAGATGGAGACGGAAAGTGGCAGATGAAAGTGATTTGCTATCTAGAGGCCCATCTCCAAGTGTATTGCATTGGCCTATTCAAAATAGGATTTACACATAAATAGAAATCTGGATATAAAATAGCGAGCATCTGTTCATCTCCATTGGCGCAAAATGCTCTGAAATGTTATTTTGGTTCACCATGCATGCATCCATCGTCACTGCATGTTACAGAGACAATGCAGAATACACGTTCCGTTCGTTTCTTTGCGTGTGGGACTTTTATAAACGGATTTAATTTCTAGTTCAAATGCAGACTACACTTGATTGTGCTGTGCTTGCACACACTCAAATGTGCAAATGTGGAGTTTGTGTGGGAGCGAGAGAGAGAGAGAGAGAGAGAGAGAGAGCGGCTGGGCGGCCAGGAATGTGCGCGCCTGTCCCTTTAAGGGGCAGCGGGCCCTGCTTTTGGCATGCGTATGTGTGGCTCTGTTTCCTGCATGAGCTCATGTCCTGTAGCTGAGCATTGCGTCAGGCCGGGGGAATGAGAGAGGCCACAGGTGCAGGGCCAGGACAGAGGCCCAGTAACATCCCCCTGACAACCGCCGAAAGAGCGCGCACACAGACACACACACACACACACACACACACACACACACACACACACACACACACACACACACACACACACACCAGCTGGCCACACCACTCTCACTGTCCAGCCCTTTCTCACATACGCACACTCACAGTGGGGCATGCATCAACACACAGACCACATAAAGACATAATAGCATAATCCCATAGTACAGCATATGCCCACTCTCACTTTCTACACTGTGCTCTGTTTGTACCCACCCCCTACTCTCTCTCTCTGGCTCAAACCCTCTCACTCATCATTGTGGCGCTTTACCGCAGTTGTATAATGGCTGGGCGGTGGCAGGCCAGGGAGGAGAGGAGAGGGGGAGAGGTAATGACCTCGCAGAGGAGGGAGGAAGTGAGGGGAAGGAGGAAGGGAAGGAGGGAGGGAGGGGTGCTTCAAGGAAAGCCTGAGCTCCAGCAGAGGGATTAGAACCTAATCTAGGTACAGCCCTGCCTGACCCAATCTGGGACATGGGCGCGCTTGTACGCACACACACACAACCACAAACCCACACCCACACACACACACACACACACACACACACACACACGAACACACACACACACACGCAGAGGGACAGAAAAGGACATGACATCACTCTTCCAAACTAGCACACACAGCACAGTGGGTCTGGCAGGACATTGGCTCCCATTGTAACACACACCCAGCTGCAACGCTCACGTACCAACTGCCAACCAACACAGACGGCCGGCAGCAGCAGTGGCAACAGTAGCAGAAAGCAGAGGGGCAGAGTCAGCACCACATATTGTGCCATCCCAACGGTCGAAATATAAAGCGTGGCCCCACCAAGAGCAGACCAAACAGTGGATCTACTGGTCGAAGTCTGACTGGTCGAAGTCCTACTGGTCTAAGTCCTACTGGTCTAAGTCCTATTGGTCTAAGCCCTACTTGTCTAAGTCCTATTGGTCTAAGCCCTACTTGTCTAAGTCCTACTGGTCTAAGTCCTACTGGTCTAAGTCCTACCTGTCTATCCTAATGGTCTAAGTCTTACTGGTGTAAGTGCTACTTGTCTAATTCCTACTGGTCGAAGCCCCATAAGCCGAGGCCTCGGAACCGTCCGTTGAAGGGCCTGGCTGGGCTGTCCCACACGTAAAGGGTGCCCCGGCCCGGGCGTTCTAGAGTACGCTGGCCCTTTAAGAGCCGAGAGGGGAGAAGGCCTGTCTGTTTCCAGCTATTAATGGCAACCGGCAGAGCGATGACATCACCCTTCCACATGAAGCCGACAGACAGGCAGAGACACAGGGACGCGAAGGGAGGAAGGGGGGGAGGAGGAAGATAAAAGGTTGGATGGTTTGCTGTGTTTAATTTGAAATGAGTGAATATAGGCTTTATGGCATTTGATTAAGTCCTTGTACCCCTCAAACATCTTTAATGTATTGACGTGTGAATGCATAACACGGAGAGGGAGGAGGGGGGGAGGGGTGAAACAGTAAGTGAACCAGCAGAGGGTGGGGGGAGGAAGGAAGGATCGCTTTCAGGTTTTCTTTGAGCGACCTCTTCCTGGTCTGTATGCTCCCTTGTTAACACACACACACACACACACACACACACACACACACACACACACAAACACACTGTGGCTCCACTGTGGAATGTCCTGTCTTCTGTCCTTCTAACAACTCTAACAATGTCCTTTCATGGAGAGGGAAATGCTTTCT
>JAVQJS010032315.1:0-15337 GCA_036024795.1 Galaxias rostratus
ACAGGTAAAACACACCTGAAACAGCACAGGTAAAACACACCTGAAACAGCACAGGTAAAACACACCTGAAACAGCACTGGCAAAACACACCTGAAACAGCTTACGTAAAACACACCTGAAACAGCACAGGAGAAGCACAACTGAAACCCCACAGTTAAGAAAAGTTTTTAATGTTTCACAAGTGTCAACGTCATATTTTAAATCCCCCCTGACCTTAAGATTAACTTCTATATTGCACACAACACAAATTAAGTAAAAAAGCTTAATTATATGATATAATATTTTTTAACATTGTACATTGTATTTACTATATTATTCAACATTGCAGTCACAGTATAATTTAACATTGTATTTACTGTATTATTTATCATGGTTTTCTTTCTTCTCTTTTTGCTGTGGCTCCGTGTTGGCAGGATGCCATGTCCTGCTCTATGGACTCCACCAAAGAAAAGGCCCACAACAGCGCCTCCTTGCAGCAGAGCCTGGAACAGCTGGACGAGCTCCTGGCAGACCTGGTGACGGACTACAAGCCGCCCAGCCGCAGAGCCAGCGAGGACATCCTGGACCAGCTGAAGAAGCTCATTGACGAAGAGGAGGCGGCCTCCCTGTCCAGGAAGGGCTCCCCGTACGCAGCCTCGCACGTGGAACCGGGCGCCCTGGACAAGCAGCCCACCTCCATCCGCATGGGGGCCGAGACGCTGAGAGACATGGACGCGTGCAGCGACGCCATGAAGAGCGGCGAGGACGAGGGCTCCCCCGACCAGAGCCCCGACCAAGACGACACCATGATGTGCTCCAACAACAAGTGCCGGCGGACGGAGACCCTCTTCAACGCCTGCCTCTACTTCAAGTCCTGCCACAGCTGCTACACCTACTACTGCTCGCGGAACTGTCGCCGTGACGACTGGGACTCCCACAAGGAGAGCTGCCTGTACGGCCGCATCGCCAGCATCTGCCGCCACATCATCAAACACTGCCGGGAGACCGTGGACATCCACAAGGCCTTCTCCCGCGTGGCCAAGGTGGGCTTCCTGTCCCGGGGCAGAGGGGTCCTGTTCCTGGGCTTCCCCAACCCCAGCTCCTCCTCCAGCTTCCTGCAGTGTGGGCTGGACAGCCTGGGCATGTCCCCCACCTACCTGTCCCTGCGCGAGCTGGACGGCTTCAGGGACAACCTGGGCGAGTACTGCAGGGAGCTGCAGGAGGCCGGCACGGAATACGACCCCAACGAATGTTTCCTCCTGAATGTATCCATCGCCGTGGGCGACCAGCTGCCCGACGGCCCGTCGCCGCGGAACCAAGCGGCCACGGTCAGAAAGTATGCCAAGGTGGCGCTGGCCTCCTTCAGCCCCGACAGGAAGGTGCACAAGAAAGAGAGCGACATGGAGACGCTGATCCTCACCCCGCCGCCCGGCACCGCCGACATCGACAAGGAGGGAGAGGAGGGCCGGAAGGCCAGGGAGGTCTGCTTCATCCACATCCAGAGAGAGCTGAGGATCAGGGGGGTCTTCCTGCGCCACGAGTACCCCCAGGTGTACCAGCAGCTGTGTGAGTTTGTGGAGTGTAACCGTGGTTTCACCCCCACCACCATCTACCCCATCGACAAGAGGACGGGGAAGCAGTTCATGTGCATGATCATGGCCGCCTCCGAACCCAGGACCCTGGACTGGGTAGGCACTCCACATCTCCTGGACGACATCATTTAAGTGCACCTTTGGTTGAAGATATATATGTAGAGAAATACATACATATATATTGTTATACATATCAATATATATCAAGCCTATTTATTACAAACATTTGTAGATATGTATTTTTATTATTAAAAAAAAAAATCTCCGGTTTTGGTCAGTATTATTCACCATTGAAATATTGCCGGATGGTTGCAGAATAATGAACATTCTCTTTTTTTTTTACCATTACTTCAATACCTTAATCACATATTGTATTTTAAATTTGGAACCAAGAATTAATTTGGTAATATTCAGATTTTTATTTATTGGGCTATTGTCTGAACTCATTAGTGTGTGTCATATATTTTTATTTGATTTGATTTGATATTTTAATATTCTATTTCTCACAAATGTATGCTCTGAAACCAAGACCTAGTTGGGAGTACATTTCTGTGGATGGAAATAAACGGACTATTTTTCATAACTAATTTTGATGGCATATCAAGCAGAACAGTTATTTTCTTAGCTACATAAATACTGTCTATGCAAAAAAAATATGCTTCATCGGTTTAAGGACCACATTCCTGTAGAATGAGTTAGTGTTGTTGACTAAATATATAATTATATTATATTATAGATTATTATATGATACCACAAGACTAAACTATCTCAACGTTCTATAGAGATATTTAAGATACACTATGTTCTGGTGAATCAAAATGCGTAGTAAGATATTAAGTCAAGAGTTAAGAGTTTTCAAATACTCCAATTGAATGAGACTTACTGCTTTGAATGGTAGTATAGTACATTGTTACCTTTCCCTCCTCAAAGCGATTCTATTGGTGCGTGTTTCAACAAGAATGAATTATTCTGACAGCGTGTGTACCTACTCCGAATTAACAATTCTGGTGACTTTTGTTTCAACAGACTTGTTGGTTCTGATGGTGTGTGTGTCGACACAATTCATTCAGTGGTGCTTCATTTTTTTTTTGCTTCCTAGAATTTCTGGAGCAATACTCGATTTGTAGGTGAACTACACCACAAAGACAATTTCACTACAGGGCACATTAAGGCTAGCCTAAAGTGTGATTTCGCTGCAGGGCATATTAAAGCTAGCCTAAAGTGTGATTTCGCTGCTGGGCATATTAAAGCTAGCCTAAAGTATGATTTCGCTGCAGGAAACTAGGCTAGTATTGATAAAGACCCCATGCTGTAATTGAAGCTAGCACTGGAAACTAGGCTAGTATTTGATGACCCTATGGTGTAATTAAAGCTAGCACTGGAAACTAGGCTTGTATTTGATGACCATATGGCGTAATTAAAGCTAGCACTGGAAACTAGGCTTGCATTTGATGACCCTATGGTGTAATTAAAGCTAGCACTGGAAACTAGGCTAGTATTTGATGACCGTGCTAGCCCTGGTTTGTCTCGTGGTAGAAACTAGACCAGGCCGATGGTTGCCATGGTACCAGAGGTCAGCCACACTCTTTAGGTGTGAGCATGTGCTGTTCCACATTTCTTACACTGTGAATAGTGAAAAGTGAGGCTAATTCCCATCGACTGTATGTTGGAGCAAACCGGTGATAGACACCCAAGGAATCATGCAATTTCCTTTTAAGCCTAAAACGTTGCTAAAGTTGTATTTTTTAGATATAAATATATATATATATAAATATATAAACAGATTATAATATATGACTTAGCAATTACAGTACTTGTCTTTAGACCAGGTCGAGCCCTCTGTGGCACAGTAGCTGTACGGTATGTAAAATGCTTGAAGATGATATTAGTTGTGTATTTGTGCTGCACTAGATTAAAACATGTGATTTATGGATGATTTGTTTTCTAATTGAACACGAAAGGACCTTAAAAAATTAAATGGGCTAATTTGTATGTTTTTATTTTCGATTTTTTACCATTTAGGTTTGAACACAGCTTCCCTGAGTCACCTCATGGTAATTATACACCCGAATTACAATAGGAATCCTTGTTTGAAAGTCCCGGTATCCAGGGACGTACATTTATCCAGTCAAAAGACAGTTTGGCTGGTTTTGTCATTCCTTGTGAAACCGAAACATAAAATATGAACCAATCATTGTATCCTTGGCATCACTCTTTTTTATGGTCCCCTACAGATGCTTTTTGTATCGTAACCAACTTGGTAGAGTTGATATGGCATACCTAACACTTCCAGATGTCACCTCTGATACCTCAGAGCACATTACCGGGGGCGCTGTATGACTGTGTGTACAGTGATAGTGAACATATGAACTGACCGCATGTGATTCTAATCCTTTGATTTGACTTTTTTTTTTAAATCACTACAGAGATGATACTGACTTGCTTAACTAATGTGTTCTTTTATTAAAGAGTGGTTGAGAGTTCTAGACCATAGGTGACAGTAAAAAGAAAAAAAGGGATATTTTTCATTCTTATCAGCCATTGAAGTTGAACAGGGAAATACAGAGGAGTGAAAGAACGAGACCTCACATAAAAAAAAAAGAAAAAGAAGAATGACTAGAAAAAGCCGTTTACTGTATTTTTTCTACACGGCATAAGGTGTCTGAGCGTGTGCTATTTATAAACCATATGTAATAAAGAGAATGGAACATGTGGACTATTCTAAAGCTCTGGCCTTTTCCTTTCTAGAGAAGCAACCATCCTGCTTTTTAAATGACTGGGACATGTTTGATGTTCTGTCTTAGAGTGCACATCCCTGTGAGGGTTTCTGTGAATGTTTGTGCGTGTGTGCGTGCGTGCGTGCGTGCGTGCGTGTGTGTGTGAAGTATAGCTACTCTCAGCCCATGCTGAATCCTCCCCCAAAAAGCACCAATGTTCTGGCTAGGACTCTTTCACTAAAACCAAACCATCAGGACCGGACTAGACCAGTCTGCTTCACTGCACCTCTCTCTACATCACTGTAGGTATCACTGCACCTCTACATCACTGTAGGTATCACTGCACCTCTATATTACTGTAGGTATCACTGCACCTCTACATCACTGTAGGTATCACTGCAGCTCTATATTACTGTAGGTATCACTGCACCTCTACATTACTGTAGGTATCACTGCACCTCTACATGACTGTAGGTATCACTGCACCCCTATATTACTGTAGGTAATAATAATAATTCATTATATTTAGTTTGAAGCGCTTTATCAAGACACTCAAAGCGCTTTTACACAATTAGCCAATTATTATCATACACTGAACTAACTAATGGACTGACAACTATCCAACACTACACTCAGTCTGAGTGATACCACGGCAGCCAATTTGCGCCAGACTTGCTAACCCAACATATATTACATCTTTCTCACACATATAGAACACACAGACCAACTCCAGATTATTGTCAGTGACTGGTCAGGGCACTGGCAGGAGAACGAGGCATGTTGGTTTTTTTTTTAACTGTGGGAGGAAACCGGAGCACCCGGAGGAAACCCACGCGAACACGGGGAGAACATGCAAACTCCAGACAGAAAGGTCCTTTTGGGTCAAGGTGGGGATCGAATCCAGGACCTTCTCGCTGTGAGACAACAGTGCTAACCACTGCGCCACCGTGCTGCCATGATAGGCACACATACCCAGTTCTAACTAGACGCTTGACCAAGAAAAAAAAACTGTCCTCATGGTATTACCTGCAATGTGTACAGGTGAAGAATACTGTCTGTCCTTCATCTGCAGATCTCATTTGACGTGTGTGATAAACCATTCCTTCTTTATTGCAGCGAGAGCAGCGCCTGTCAATCTAGATAAAAATATAACATTAGGACACATTACATTATGTTATAAAACCACAGCCACAAGGATCTGATATTTGTTTACAGCTTCTTACCACTGGCCCTTTGAGTTCCGAATTTTCCTCATCCTCCCCAATACCCGAGGACTGGTCTAGGGGGTTAAAGATGAATGATGAGGTAATCATTTGGCCAGAGAACTCTTTCGAAAGAAAAGCAAAAATATTACACTTAGATCAATAAAGACAACATCTTATATATTTTTTATTATGGCCTTTAGTCTAACAATCGTGAGTGCCTTCAGATGTATGATTTAGTAAGTGCATCTACGGATGATGTTTGGTTATCTAAAATGTCTTACCTTTGACAGGGATTCTGAAAGAACAACGGGGACAAGTGACGGTGTCGTGTATCCCAGGAAGGGGGAGTACATTACCACACTCAGGACAGAAATTTGGGTCACCCTTAAAACACGACATCTATGGATGACAGCAGGACAATTACTTTTCTAATTAGACTGAGGGACAATTAATAATACTGAGGATACATGTGCTAGGTATATTAACAGTTTACAGAGACAACGCCGGTACAGTCATTCTCACCAGCTTTGGTCTTGTTGACACTGTTCGATCAAGGCTAGTCTGACGCACGTGTTTGAAACAGCAAAGCAACTGGGTTAGCTATGACAGATGAAACAACGTTTACACCACACTAAGTTTACTTTACCCTTTCGACGAATACGGCCAACTCTTGAATATGGTCAAACACTATTTAAAAACTGCAACAGCAATATATTTTTTTCTTATGGTCAGGCATGTAGTAGGAAACATGGCAAAGGTCTTTCAACGTTCAAATTTTGAAACGCGGTTTGATGACGCATTCAAATAAACCGGTTTGCCCAAACGTCGTTATACTTGCTGTGTGTGATTACCTTTTACATTTTAAGGTACATTTTACCTACATTTTATATTTTACCTATCAATGACTAGATAGTTGCGTGTTTAATTGTACGTTCGAACGGCTCTCTTTTCCACGTACACAGTCACTGCAAATGTTCATGACAAACTGTCAAGTCAAACTTGAAAGCAAGCCAACTGACTATCGTTGCATTCACAGCTAGCTAGCGTAAATACCGTTGAAGAAGACGTCAACTAATTTAGCTAGCTGTCGCAAGTTTGGCATGTTATTTTTTGATTGATTAGGCTGTTGCCAGTTGAGGCTAGCACGAGGCTAGTTTAAAGGAAGGTTGTTAAGGTTATTTTTAGAGAAACAAGCAAACAAAAAAGTCTAACGCACTACACTGACGAAAATGAATGCGTTTTCTTGAATGTATATAACGGGTGATACTTTTTATGTGAAACGTGCTTCGAGGTATTTATAAATTGTGAATTGCACTAACAACTGCTTACGTCCTCCTGCTCTCCTTTACCGTTAACATTTAAGATGACTGAAAACGATGTGGAGAATGAGCTCTTGGATTATGAGGAGGATGATGTGGAAGGAATGGGAGATGCAGCCCACGGGGATGGCCTGCTCTCGACAAAAGAGAGGATGAAGGGCTCATATGTTTCAATCCACTCCTCTGGATTCAGAGATTTTCTGCTGAAGCCAGAGTTGCTGAGGGCCATTGTAGATTGTGGTTTTGAGCATCCTTCTGAGGGTGAGTTATCAAGCCTCTGACATGCATGTATTTGCTGAAGCATAGCCAATCTGAATTGTTTAATAAGATACACTTATCATAAAGCTTTTAAACATGCCTGAAGCATGTGACCACAATCCTATGTAAGGCAATACTCAACACAAGCATATGTGTCATACTCCGATAGATGCACATTTGCAAAAACAAAACAAAATTAGTTATCATTACACTTTTAATCTTTTAATGTTCTTTGCAGTTCAGCATGAGTCCATCCCTCAGGCTATCCTTGGTATGGATGTGCTATGCCAGGCTAAATCTGGTATGGGCAAGACAGCTGTTTTTGTGCTTGCTACTCTGCAGCAGCTTGAGCCTGTCACAGGGCAGGTAAATCTTACCACCTTGTTACACTTTTGTCAAAGAGCCTTACTGGTGGAATAGGTCACCTCGGGCCATAGCAGGAAGCATAGCCAATGAAACCACTGTAACTGGGACATCATTTTAAATTAGCTTTTTAAGTGATTTAATAAATTACCGTTTTGTCACCTGAGGAGCACAATCACACAATTCTTGTTGTGATCTGTTCTCTCTTGATAAAGGTTTCGGTGCTGGTAATGTGCCACACTCGTGAGCTGGCATTTCAGATCAGCAAAGAGTATGAGAGATTTTCTAAGTACATGCCCTCAACTAAGGTACACTTTTCTATTGCTTTCTATGGTACAGCAACCATCAGATAAATGACAGATAAAAGTCAATTTACCCGATCCATCACATTAATTTAAGCATATTGTTATAAAACTTATCTTGTTCTGCTTTTCAATTGTAGTTTTGATTTCTGGTTTGCAAATGTTCATCTTTGCTTTACATTCATCAAAATACTTAAAGGAAGATATTTTACCATTCAAGATATGACGAGATCCATAAAGCGTAGGATCAATTTATGGGAATACATTTGTTTTATATAGTGTTTGTTAGTTTACATGCTACAATAACTCTTTATCAATGACCTAGATAGTTTCTGAACACTTAAAAATAACCTTTTTCTTTGTCGGCTATGCTCTGACCAGGTGTCAGTTTTCTTTGGAGGTCTACCTATTAAAAAGGACGAGGAGGTGCTGAAGAAGGACTGCCCCCATGTGGTGGTGGGGACACCAGGGCGCGTCCTGGCTTTGACACGTAGCAAGGTGCTCAACTTGCGCCACATCAAACACTTTATCTTGGACGAGTGTGACAAGATGCTTGAACAGCTCGGTAAGTCAGTCTGGTTCTTCATAACGGCCCTGCAGCGTTTGTTCCAAGCAATTCCTTTGTTTGTCCTTTATTTACTTGCAGACGAGCTGCACACACCTATCGCTGAATTCTGAAATGTTTTCCTTCTTTCTCTCAGACATGCGGAGAGACGTTCAAGAAATATTCCGCATGACCCCCCACGAGAAGCAGGTCATGATGTTCAGTGCCACTCTGAGCAAAGAGATACGCCCTGTCTGCCGAAAGTTCATGCAAGATGTAATTACGCCTCTCCTTCTGCATCTACGCCACTCGTTCCTTGCTCCAAACCTCTGCTCCGCCCAGCCCTGTGGATTGGGCGTCACTCAGTGTCTTCCCGAGCTTTCAGATAAGAAGAACCAAAGTCTGTAGTCCGTACAGGATCATCACTTAGTGATTAAATTGGAAAACGTCAACCTACTTCCATATGAAGGAATGCTCAATGAGAAGTCCCAAGTCCTGGTAGCTCTTGCCTGGCTGGCCTTGGCCCTTCATATGGTTGTGTGGTGGGGCCAAGAAGTCTGAATAGCAATCACTGCATTCCCTGCAAGTCTTTGCAGTGAATTTTTAAAAATGATGCAGTAAGCTGTCAAAACCAAAACATTTAGACACCATCAACCTTTGAGTTATGATAAAATTGCAATCTCTATCTGGCAGAACGTCATCGTATCCTGCATCCAACTAGTTCATAAATCCCTTGCACCAGGGACAGTGCCGGGCACAGTAATTCATAGACATGACTGTCCTTGAGAAAATAACCACTCTTGTCAAACTAGCGAACCCTCCATGGATAAAAAGCTAATCAAATATATATATTTATATTGAAAGCAACTTAAATGAAAAATTACAGACAAAAACGTGCAAGTGTGGCAGAGCTAAGCTTTGAAAGGAATAAGAAATGGGCTGTGCCTCGCGGGGCCTCAGTAGGTAATTACTTAGCCATCAAAGTGGAGCAGTGCAGTGAAATGGTCAGTCCGCTAAGCCTAGCCAGAATGGTCCTATTACCTCTTTGTCAAATAGAGAGGAGGTAACTGCCTTGAGATGGATAGACTATTAGCCCATAGGCACTGACGCCTGATCTCACAATGGAAAATAGTGGACGTTTGTTCCTTTATAACCTCCTCCATCCAAGTATCTGTTTGTCCTAACATGACAAACATACACCCAATCTAGGCGTATAGATTGGAATTTAGCTATTGAATGTAAGGAGAAACTGAAAAAATAGTAAATATACCGAAGACTGGCTCAGAGAGCCGATTCTTATAGAGATGTGGATAGTAGAAAGGAGCCGTGCAGCTATAGATGAAAACGGTCCTCTGGCTGCTGTGAAATTTTTCTTAAAGATAAACAGCCGCAATTTGACAAATACACCTAACATACACATAAACAATTAAATTATACAAACACAGGAACACACATTTGGTTGCCGACAATAACAAAATGATTGCTAATAACACACACACACAAACTTTTGACCGACTGACCATCTTTGTTGGGACTGAGAAGAGGGTGGTGTGTTTAAAGAGGATGCTTGTGTAGTGTGCTTCAAAGAAGATGGTGGTTTGAGAATCTGAATGAGTTTAGTTGTAATCCCAAATCAAAAGTGCTGCTTTTGAAGAGATCAGTTTATGGTTCTATCTTTGTCAGTCCACTGGATGAGATCTAGACGGTTGATACACAGTTATACCCCGTAGCTCTTGTTACGTTGACATAGATGGCTCTCTCTATGTTTAATGTACGCCTAGTTGCAGGAGGGGGACACAAAAAAGGGCCAGTATTAATGTTTGCTCCAGTCGTACATTTCTATTGATTTAACGTTCAGCGGAGTGGCTGTTGGCATTTTAACACGATTCTGACCTCTAAATACTTAAGGTTTTCATAAATTATAGGTTTTTGGATTCCTTCAATATAAAAAATTTTTTTTGTTGATAATCAGATAATAATTAGATTTTTGTTTTGACTATTGCACCAGATGTGGCACTAAGTATTGCACTGTTTTTTTGTTAAATAAAATTTTAAGATAGATGCATTGCTTTACCGCAAAGCATAGTTATGAATTAGTGTGTTTGTGTGTGGGTGCTTGCTCACATGGACACGACCAACTGTCTTTCATATTTGCGGCATAAACACAGTCTTCTCCTAACTCCTATCACCCCATCCCTTCTTTTCATCCATCCAATTATTTAATTGGCTCTACTTTCAGCACCTTCTCTCCCCAAATCACTGCCCCCAACACGTTTCTGTTCTGAAGCCACCCCATACAGAGCACATCCTTAATGGCCCTGACAACCACACACCCACCCCTCTAAATAGCTTTACTTCACCTCAGGGATTGCACCTGCCCATCCTTACGCTCCGTCATCCATCCCCTAACCCTTTCTAACCCCTGCCTGCTCCAGCCAATGGAGATCTTTGTGGACGATGAGACCAAGCTGACTCTTCATGGGCTGCATCAGTATTATGTCAAACTCAAGGACAGCGAGAAGAACAGGAAGCTCTTTGATCTGCTGGATGTGCTGGAGTTCAACCAGGTACGTGATGGTCCTCACGTGGCTGCAATGCTCCGGGATGGAAAAGAAAAAGCTCACTATGGCGCTGTCTATATCTCCATTTGTGGGTGTGTCCTTTATGGGATGGCGATGGTTATACGAGGAAAGCTTTTGTTTTGGTGGCCAGGTGGTGATCTTTGTGAAGTCCGTTCAGCGCTGCGTGGCTCTCGCCCAACTGCTGGTGGAGCAGAACTTCCCTGCTATCGCTATTCACCGTGGGATGCCCCAGGAGGAAAGGTAGGACCCTTCCAAACCTCTTGTCATCTTCAACTTGACTGAAGAGAAGTGGGAACAGTTCCATATTCCTTTTAGTAAATGCAAGGTAATCTTATGATTTGCACCATTTGATGCTTCTCCCCACTAGGCTGTCTCGCTACCAGCAATTTAAAGATTTCCAGAAGCGTATTCTGGTGGCCACCAACCTGTTTGGCAGAGGAATGGACATTGAGCGAGTCAACATCGCCTTTAACTATGACATGCCAGAAGATTCGGATACATACCTGCACAGAGTAAGAAGATAATATTTGAGTTATTTTAATCAATATCTTTTAAGTAGTAGGTATAAAGGTAAGATGCTGTCACTTGTCTTACCAAGGTCGCCAGAGCCGGCAGGTTTGGCACCAAAGGCCTAGCCATCACCTTTGTGTCCGACGAGGGCGACGCCCGCACTCTTAACGACGTGCAGGATCGGTTTGAGGTCAACATTAGTGAGCTGCCAGAGGAGATTGACATCTCATCTTACAGTGAGTGCCAGTTATTAGTGTGGCAGAGCTTGTAATGTTTAGAACACTGTCTGCCATAACCAAAATGTCTTGACCATTAGACAGTTTGGCTTGACACTAACCTCCATCTTTTTTCTCTCCAGTTGAGCCAACGCGGTAGAGAAGATAGAACGGATCAATTCCATGGCTCTTACATTCAATTTCAAATGTTACTTGTACATTGATAAAGGCATATAAATATACATATACAAAACATATACATTGATAAAGGATAAGGACAGAGATCAATAAAACACCAATCAGATTGAGTTAGTCACAGCATGTAATTGTCTTGTGGCTGCTTTTCAATCCATAAACATGAGACTTTTGTGTTAAGAGTGCCACCTGCTGACAAGATCCAGAATTCTTTGGAAAAAATTTTTGTTACCTTTTCGTTTCCTATGTTTAGTATTTTTGTTATTTATTTAAAACTTTGACTATTGATATATTTAGAGATTAACCAGTTTTCATATTTCTGATAAAAGGTTACCTATTCATACTGAGGCTGTAAAGATGTTGTGGTTGAGATAAGTATGAAGTTGTAAGATTGCACAATGCCCCGTTCAGTGTTGTAAATTAATACATTTGTTTGAAATCATTGCCCGTTGGATTGATTATATATTATCATTATCCTACATTGCTTTAAACGCCATTTGGAAAATACATTGTTATATTCAAGGTATTTCGGCTTTAGTCATGTTGCAGTACCGGCACACTTCAATACGTAAAGATAACGTTCAACAGACTAAAATTAGGTGTATTAAGACAGCCATATCAGTCAGTGCTGCCAGCAAGTTCATTGTTGTAAAGGTTTATAAATTACTTGTCAATTATGCTTTTTATAGATGTTCAGACCTCTCCCTAGCTGCAATAATAAATGCAGCATTTCTTCCACTTGTTATGGACAAGTTGGTAATTGAACATTTGTGACTCAAGTGGAGCATTCCAATCTAGATCTTTTAACTAATGCAACTTAAACATTTAAAATTTAATCCTGGATAGCAGATGTATTACATTAGGTTGCTAAAAACACGTTTGTGAAACAGGAAATCTGAAAGAATAACCACAGGATAAATGTTTCAAAACAAGTAGACATGGATACATTGATACAAGGAAGCTTACTCGTTAATAGGGCTGGAAACTTGCTACAGCAGCACTATTACTCATACGTCTCTCTAAGGTTTGCATATCTGAAAAATATAACATGGACTGTAAATCTTCTTCAGCATGCTGCAATGGTAGACAAAACAGTCCATTACAAAACGAGAATATATGCACACATATCAAAATAGTATTTTGTTTTTATTCGCAACGTATTAAAGTTATAAACACGTCAGGCAGTGGTTTTACATATCACCATAAAGACATGAATAAACAAATCAATCTTCTTGAGTCAATCTCCCAGAACAAGATACAGTACAAGGATTACCATTTATCCAAGCCTTACCAATTAACCCAATCAAATTATCCTCATAGTAATGATAACAATCACAAAAAAGAAAATTTGACAACTGACAATCATTATCATTGGTTTTTCAACAAACCTAACTAAACCATCATTAGGATGTCATGAGACTGACAAAAAGCCTTTAATTAGAAAAAGGCAACGATGAAGACACTTACTTCCATCAAAATGTCACAACTGACGCTAGGTTTGTTGAATCCGAAGTCCATTGCAGAATGACTGACCTTTCATAAATCACTATGAGGATAGCTAAATAAAAATATTTCTGAAAAAGCCTTACCCAAAAATCTGTATATAATTTTCCCCATAGAGATTTTTTTATATATATATAATATTCTAATTTCATGATTATTATTTAACAAATACAATTGACCTTTCCATTACCTATTCACTTTGAGCGAACAACACTGCAACTTTTTTTAAGCAAACTTGCTGAACTGTTCAGCGAGGAGAAGGCATAGCCTCTCTTTAAAGAGCTGTTTAGGGGCCATCATATGGGCTTTGAAAAAAGAAAGAAAAAGGTTTAAGACGTTATAATAGGACTCCCGATCCAAGACCAGCTTGAGCAGCAGATCAACCCTACAACAGCTCCTCCTGTGAGGATAGTGCCCCATGTTACATTGCATTCAGATCATGTGTCTTTAAACATAACCACTGCCCAACACTCCACGCCGGTCTTCTCTTCATCTACTCCTGTTTCTCATGATATCCTTCCTTTACCCTTGTTGCGTCTATACTCTTTGGTTTTAGAGTGTTCCTCTTGAGTCAAGCTCCCTGCTCTCTTAAACACCATTAACAAGCCCTGTTACAACGGCTCAGCTCCAACTGGTGTCGTAATGTGTCCATCCTTCGGGTGGGGCCAAGAACACCCTTCGACCTCGGGACAGGAAACTGACAACACCTCTGTAGCCAGCACGAGGAACCCCAGATTTCAAATCATCCATTACCCCTAAATTACGAGCCAAGACCTTAAAATTGTCCCGGCTGGAATATTGCACCCGGTACGGCCCCATTCCTGTCAAACTGCCACCCTGACGTAGGTCCTCAATCTTAACCATAGGGGCACTGTAAACCTCCTTCACAAAGTCTTCCGTATATTTCTCCTTCATCAGGTAAGACAGATCCTGTTTGGTGAAAGGCACAAATTCAGAATTCAGTTTTATGTAGCGCAGGTACTGGTCAAAAAACTGACCTAAGCTGACGCCCTTTCGGCCAAAGGTTATAGTCCTGGAGATCTCTGGCCTGATGCACGATCGGTCCTTGCGTTGGTCGGGCTGACGCATCCAGTCATCCCAGAAGGCAGCAGGCCATTTGGGCTCCAGCTCAGCCCAAACATCCTTCAGAAGCATCCATCCAAGGCCAGGGAAGAAGTCTGTTCTGTATAGGAGCCCTGCCTTGCCTGGGTCTACCAGCCCCTCCCGGCCGTTGTCGTTCCAGGCAGACACACACCACAGGGTGGGGTCCGAGGTGAGGATGGGGTGAAGAGCCCGAAAATATTCAAAGAAATCAGGCGCTACCTGTATAAGAAAAAAACATTGACATGACAAAGATGCAGTTGAAAAAACAAGGTTCAAAGAACTGAAGTGACTATGCCTGAGACTAGACCAGCTTTGTGTAAACTTGAACTTTGATTCTGTAAACTTGAGAGGGGGACAGTGAAGAAAAAATACAGGCCTGGTCAAAGATAAAACAGAGAACAGTTACATAAGACTGAAGAAATTGTCCATTTACTTCCTCAATGTTTAAATAGGATGGTCAAGTTTCTCCCAAAAGTCTCTGGTAGGTCATGGCAACTGTTGTCATGGATGTCCTTAAACTCACACTAGTTGCCGGTACAGTGTCTAAATCTAATTCTCATCCAGATGAGTTTTACCTCAAGGATTGTATTGGCAAGGGACTAGGCTTAGAGTAGGTCACTCACAGCTCACAGCCTTTCCACCTAGTGACAACATAGTTAATCCATTAATCATTTAAGGTGCTCGTCTGAGGGCCATGTTGACCTGCAGCACAGCTGATTTAAACCCAGAGATTTGAGGTTCACATACTGTCCCTCATAGTAGAACTTCCTACTGCTGTGTTCTTGACACGTGGCCCCCTAAAATTTGTTTAAAACGACAGATGGACCAGGCCGCAGAATTCTGTACACACACACACACACACACACACACACACACACACACACACACACACACACACACACACACACACACACACACACACACACACACACACACACAACGAGGCATA
>JAVQJS010032329.1:0-10742 GCA_036024795.1 Galaxias rostratus
ATTTCACATTTATACACGCCCATTTTTGTTATTACTCTTGTGTGTGTGTGTGTGTGTGTGTGTGTGTGTGTGTGTGTGTGTGTGTGTGTGTGTGTGTGTGTGTGTCTGTCCTTTAGCACTTGTCAATTAATTATCCTTAAGGTGTTTGTGCATATTTGTGTATGGGTATTTATAGAGCTTGGGTGGAATGGTAAACCTTTCACATGGCAGTGCTGAAATGATTATTGCACATAACTCAAATCTCACACACTCACTCACAAAAACGCTTAAAACCTGAACTGTTATTTTGCATTCTCCCTTGATCATATATCTTTCTGCTTCCTTTTATCCCTCTGTTCTACATTATTTTCTATTTATCGGTCACATCTCTCTCCAAGATCAGTGTGTTGTGGAGGATTCAAGCGGGGGGCTGATCAGGGGCGAGGGAGTCCGGAGAGAGGGACACCTGCTGGACGAGTCCCAGCTTCATCTTCAGCTCAAGAGAAAGCTCCAGAGAAACCGGACCAGCTTCACCCAGGAGCAGATCGACTCACTGGAGAAAGGTACAGCTCCTAAGCGCTGTTTGAGCTACTCTTGTGTATTTTAAGGTTGGATGCCCCTTTCTATAGGGTTTTGATTATGGAGTGACAACGCGCATTTTGTTTAATAAGTAAATCAACATTAATTTGAATAAAATTTAAGTTTTTCCAGATAGCAGTGGATAAACACAATAACTAAACTAATGCCATGCCTTTTCTTAAAATCTATATTTATCTCCTAGAGTTTGAGAGAACCCATTATCCAGATGTCTTTGCTAGGGAGAGATTGGCTTCCAAAATTGATCTCCCAGAGGCCCGCATTCAGGTACTTGATTTCTTCATCCCAACAACAGCTCTGTCCTAAAAAGAAATTTCATCACTTTCCATGCAAAACCCAGACTATTAACTCTGATTTCGTTAGTACATAATAAGCCTGCTAAGCTTTTAGACTGCTGAATATTTTTTAGCATGTTCCAATGTGGTATATATATTTTAATGCAACAATCTTACTTCTAATGGGAAGGTGTGGTTCTCCAATCGAAGAGCCAAGTGGAGAAGAGAGGAGAAATTGCGAAATCAGAAAAGGTCTAGCAGTGGGACTTCTTGTTTGCAGGCACAAACTCCTCTCAGCACTTCATTCAACTCCAGCGCATATCTCTCCCACCATGGAAACAATTCAGGTATAGAACTGTTACTATAAGTGTTTCTCATAGGCAGAAGATACCATTAACATTGCAATTTTAGTTCAACTTGTTCTTGTATAACGTTACAATATTTCATAAACTTATAGTGAGCGACCATGCGTTTTTACGTGTAAATGATGTCTGGCTTTCAGTTTCTCTGCACAGCAGCCGCAGCGATACATCCCTTCAGGGTTATGGTTCTCTTTCAGTCTTCTCCAATATGCAGGTAAATACAACACAGGTGTTAACATGGTTACACATTGAGGAGGCATGGGGGAGAATGCCAAATTATCAAAAAGAAAAATCTAAATATTTATTCATATTCTTTGCAAATGCACAAATATGAAACATTTAAATTAAAGATTAATTAGAGGGAGAGGTTATTAGGAATTGCTGATAAATTACTTCGGTGCAACATTTGTTGTGATATGTCAGCATCTTTAAGTTTTTGAAAAGCGCTTTAGAAATATAATGTATTATTGTTATTATTATTGTATCTCCCTCTAATGGCAATTGATTTTGCACCAGAGCACCGGATAATTTGAGTCAGTCTGAAAAAATGTAAGAGAGGACTCAAAATTCAAATCCAAAACAGACACAAAAGAAGGGTTAAGTTCTGTCTTTAGTAGCAGAGAGATGCAGTGAGCATCAAGTTCATAAGAGCAAGGTGGAGCAATAGCAATTGAGGAACGCAGTTACAGACCGGCAGAGGGCAACTCTCCACTGACTCTGGGACGACTGCCAAGACATTCAAATGTCACTCATCAGCGGTCAGGTGACCTACAAAAAGAATGGCAAGCAGAATTTAAGTGCATGGCCATCAGGGTTAAAAACAGTCTCCTGTGGACAGTGTAACGTTAGGTTAAGTTAGGTTAAGTTAGAAAGGTCCAAGTGAGTCACATTTTCAGATTTACCCTACACATCCTTCCTGCTCTGTTTTGAGTACATTCCCCAACTCTCAAGAATTGTTTTTTTTTTATCCAGCAGGACAATGCTCCATACCACAGGCCAACCAAAAACTGCCTTCTGGACTCCTCTTTAGTTAAAACAATAATTACGTTGGGCTATTTATGAAAGTATTACCTTTTTTAATCTGAGGTCTGAAACACTATATTTTAATTTTCACCTTGTCATTTTGTTCTACTCAAATACAAACCTGTAAGTAGTAAAACCAGAGGAATTGGCCATTTTGCAGTGGTTTCCTGATAAAAAATTTTGCAGAGCTGTATATAATGTGACAACTATCCTAGCATAGCAACACAGCTTTTAACAGCAAATCTATTTGAAGTAGGTAGAATCCTTTATTAACCTACCCTTGCAGGTCTGACTTCCCTTAGTGTGGTTTTAGAATGGGTCAATGCAGTGATGATTCTGCCCATTTTAAGGCCAAAATGTCTCCTCTTGTAGTTAAACTCAAACTAGCTCTCCGTTAGTAACGCCAGATCCGTCCCATAATTAATGCAGTGGTGTGACAGGAAATATTCTTACATCAAGCAAGGTTGTACACATAACCTTTCTGTCTTAAGCTTAGATTTTTTGTCTCGCCTAGAATAGTATGTTCTGGAATGTATTGCTGCCGTTAGTTTTAGTATGGTTTAATTGTGAAAATGTGTAAGGGCTGTATCTATTGAATAATTATTAGGTCACTTAACTTTAAGGAATATTCTGTTTGTATTACTAAATCAAGGTTTTCTTTTTCATCCTAACAATACTCTTTTCTACCATCCTTCCTCCGTTTGCCTGTTGTCGCCTCTCTTTTCTGTAACCCTACCCACTCCAAAGTCACTGTCCCCCCAGTCTGCCTCGTCCTACTCTTGCATGCTGCCTTCGTCACCCTCCGGTCCCTCCTCTTTGTCCCCTAAATTTGAACCCTCACCTTTCTCGTCCTCTCACCTGAAGCCCCACCACTCCAGTAACGGTAACACAGGTGAGTGAGTGAGTGAGTGAGTGAGTGAGTGAGTGAGTGAATGAGTGGGTGAGTGAGAAAGTGAGAAAGTGAGCAAGCTTTATAATTCCTCTAATTGCTTTCGTAGGCTACCTTTCCCCTGGAATATCAGCAGCCTCGACGGTGTCAGGATGTGAGCATGATTTAGGCCAGTACTGGACAAGACTGCAGGGGGACCAAGACCCTTTTTCAAAACCCTACCACTTTTACACAACCTGGAATGGACATCCTGAAAGCTCCAACAAACCAGGCAACAAAGCGTGCTAATTCCAACACAAGTGTCCCATTGCAAACACGTGGAACCAGGACACTGGTATTACCAGTGGTCCTTACAATACTTAGTCAAAAATGAACCATTCTATTTGAAAAGAGCAGGCAAATTGATAGCACACAAACAATCAAATCTGTTATTGGATTACAAAATGTATTTGAAATCAATGGCTACCAAAACACTGTTACTCAACATAACTCAACATAATAACTTTCTTGGTGAACTTTGGTTTATGTTGACCTGCCACAGTGACTATGTCTTGTAATAATACACATTTAGTACGCTATATATGTATGGCATAAATATGTTATACGAAAACAACATATTGACCCCACCAACTATACAGGAATTAATACACAAGGTAGAAATAGAAAGACGGTCCATTTGACAATGAGCTATATGACAAAGTGGTTTCAACCAAGAAGTGAGCTAAGACAATTCAAATCCTACATTACCAGTGTCACCTGGGCCTACCTATCAAATAGAACCCACCACAAACCTAGGCTAAATAAGATCCACCTTCATCACGTGTCATACACAGGGAATCAATGACAATCAAGTTGAAAATCTCAACATGGACCAGCCCCCTACAACCTCCGTCTTGCATGCCCTCTCGTACCCTCCTTGTATAAATCCCATGTATAATAATAATAATAATAATAATCATAATAATCATAATATTAAGTATGCCACAATCTCATAATAATGATATGATAACCAAATGGAGGGTTCTTGAAAAGTGCTTACTGTGGGTAAATGGATTAAGAAAGATCTGAAGAGGCAAATGGAATGAATGCAGTATGAATCAGATATTTCTTTCATCACAAAGTGACGCCTTAAAAGCACAGTAAAAATTAAAACAACATAAAGACGGTAGTAGACATAACATTTGTTAATGAAGGTTGGCTCAGCAAGAAAATCTTTAATGGTCCACCAGGCGACATCTTTTTATCTTGTATCTTAGAGCTTCAACTATGAGCTAGAAGTCTAAACACACACACCACACCATCTGACAAGTTGCTCATAAACCATAAAACACAAAATAAAAGTCCTTGGTTGGATCAAGACTGTAACATAAACCGATGACAATCAAGAAATCCTTAGCCAATAAAACAGCTGAACATAAAAAAAAATCTGAAAATCAAGTGAAATGTTAGTGTTTATACTGTGATTCATTTGTAATATCATTTATGTCCCTGCTAATATTCTGTTTAATGTTTTTTGCTTACCAGTGCCCATTTTAGCGTACCTTTACCTTGACATTTAATACTGTGATAAAGTGTGTGAGTCTTCTGTCTTGTTTGCTTACTTGACTGAAAGGGTGTATACCAGTACATTTGGCCTATTAGAAAGTATACACTTTTTTCTTTTTTGTGAAACTGTTAATCAAGAATAAACAAGAAATCACTTATTCTTTATTTGAAGAAGAGTATGTGGCTGTGATTTTCAAAACTCAAAATGTTTTGTTTATTGTTAAATTTTCTGAACTAAAGCATTTCCTGCCCAAGAGAATGTGGATTTCCTGTTTTTGTTACTTTATCACCACACCCACTGCAAATGATACCCTCAGTGACAAGCTAATTCTCAAAGATACTTTGAAAAGAACGTACATACACACACACAACTTTCCAGCAGCACACTGTTGAATGTAGTCAAGTCTTCGCAGAGTAATATATGTTGTCAAACTTTTATAACAAACAATACATATGGTTGTATATGCACACTACCCTCCTCATCATGATCATCCCTGTGACCTTATATGGCGGCATGTTAAGCCTTAGTCTACATATTCTTATGGCTAAATGGGTTGTTTGCAGATGCTGCACGCAAGGACCATTCTCAGACTAGATCATTTACTTTATCAGTCATATCCTGCCTATTCCCCAGGGATTGAGGACCAGCCTAACTGCCCAAGGGCTATCAGTGTGCTTATATAGCTCATCTAGACAACACCTCCCTTTCCTCATGCCATATTTTACCTTCTACCCTTCTAAATTGAGTGCCTTGAAAGGCGCCTTATAAATTTAATGTATTATTATTATTATCATTATTATTAAATTAGATCAGCTACATAGACAGATGTGAAAGGCAATATTTCATACAGCTGTTTCTCGTGCAACCCACATCTTTATAGTAACATTTCTTCTTAAGATAAACAGAAATGCTCAGACCAGAGAAGAATCAACTGATGTTTACCTATTGAAAATAAAATCTTTACATTTTAAGAGGTAAAATTCCCTATTGGATTACATTCAGAATGTCCAGATGGCTTATAAGACATCTATGTTATGACCATAGTCTGGTGGAACCTCTCTGTTTTATGTGACTCTGATGATCATTCCAAATACGTTGCCTATATATATCATTCCATGTTGGCCCCAACTAAAAGCTATCCGGTTCTCCAAGAATGATTCTAAAAGAAGCATAACTAGGCTTTGTAATCTATAGTAGTGACACATCATGGATGTGTGTCGATAGAAGCTTTAAGCTTTTTAGCCATTTCCCCAAGGCACATACAACAGTGACATTTGTCTGACCTCTCAAATCTCATCAAACCACCCAACGTTTACACTATCTTTCTCTCTCTCTCTCACTCTCTCTCTCTCTCACACACACACACACACACACACACACACACACACACACTCTATTTTCATGTTTGTTGTTGATTTCCTGTCACAGAGGAAGTGCCTCACCCTGCCGACTGGGTCTCCATTGGCCCTTGTTCTTAGGAACAGTGATTTGGGGGGAGATAGGAAGGGCAACACTGGGGGATTGAAGGAGGGTGTGAGAAAGACGGAGAGGGATAAAGGGCCTGAAGACTGGAGAGGGTAGGCACAAACATTTGCTGAAAATAAGGAACAGTATTTGAGAGAGTGATTGCAAGACAGACAGAGAGTAAGATAAAAGTGCAAGTGAGAAGAATACAAAAATAACGATCATGAGTGAAAATAGCTTGTAAGCGCAGGGGTAAGTTAACTTAACAAATACTTATTTTTAAGAACTTCACAAATACCTTAGATTCAGAAATTAGGCGACTGTTGGTTAAAAGAAAACAATGACTGTAATGCAATGGTCTGCAATGCCACCTCACATGTACTAGTCAATACTCAGGATGGACAATATTATATCATCTATTTATCTACAATTTAATTTACTTGAATCTAATGTAGCTAATACTTACCGTCTCTCATCGTAATGGATATGACGACAAACGTCTTACAGAACCATGACATAATTTTAATGACGGAAGTGCATGGAAGTGGCATGTGCAAAAGCACAGATGTCTTCATTAACATGTAGTCCTTGTATGTCAAACTCAATATTTCTGTAAAGCGCAATCTACATCTGTCTACATAAGTAAGTCAATAATTGCATATGCAGTGTTAAACACATGGCACAGTATATTCTTTGTTGGCAATTATAATTGTATTGCGTATCCATATTCAAACACTATCTTTGTCTGGTCTCTCCCAATCCTTGTACCAGTGTCTTGTTTTAAAGTAACGCTGGGCAGGGTCTGGGGGGGACTGTACTAGGAATTTACAGCAAACGTGTGTGAAAAAAGAGATGTGTAATTAAATGTGTTTAACTACAGTATTAAATAAATGTTCTGAACAACAGTACTGTGTAAAATGCGCCTTGGTATTTACTGTTTGGTTTAACAGCAAGGTAATAGGGGAGAGGAGTTATAATGACAATAAATATACCACAAACTTATTTTCTGTTGAAAATGACTGGGATAAATTGTGCAGTCCTCAGCTGCACACATACCTTTGCTAGACTTGACATGGCTAAAAGAAGAAAAAAATCAACGTTTGGAAATAAACAAATGCAGCTACAAAACCACAGAGACCCCAAACAACGTTGGCTTGGGTATGATAAATAAACTTAAAAAAGAGACAGAAACTCCATAAATCATAGAAGTTTACAAACATTTGAAACAAATTATGCCAGTTATTTGACAATAACTAATAGATGCAATTGTTCAAATCTGATGATAATTGAGACCAGTTGTCTCCACCGGTCACAGTGGACTCATTGGATGAAAATTGCAGTAGCCACATAAACTCTAAGTATACTTATACAATCCATGTATCATAATTTATTTAAAAATGATGTTGCTCATTTAAATTAACCAAACTTGTTTAGAGTCAAACACATTACTAACCCTGAAGGTCACCTGGAACAAGTCTCAATTGTTCCCGGTGTTAACTAATAAAGGTGGGTGGCATTTTTGTACAATGCAATAGTTAGCTGTATTATCTTTTGGTATGATTGTTTTCCTATTTTTCAATTTATAGCTTTGCACGTCCCTGCTAGCCTTACTAAAGCAAATGTGTATAATGTTCTATTCAAAATCAATTTGACATGACAGTATTGTCCCTGAGTCCTATTACTTGTGAAGATGTATAATTTCCATTGAATCAAGGTATTAATTTATGTATTTAAACTAATCTCTTGTTTATTTTCTATAATACAACTCTAGACTTGTACACATTTATGTACATAATTACTAATTAATGATTACAACATTAAATTAGAAATACATCACAGTAATCCGTGATTAGAGTAGGCCTTTACAACTTGAAAATGTATGTACTACAAACTTGTTGCCTCAAACTAGTTAAGTTACAGCAATATCTAAAACACAACTGGTTAAGTTAAATGTTATAATGTCTTATACAAGTCCTTGGACAAGTGGGTATGGTAGATTGCACTAAAAGTGTGTATCTGTGTGTAATCCTTGTGAAATGTTATCCAGGAATTATACCTAGTAATATTCGTTACTAAGTGAAGTTATGCAGACAATGCTGAGTTTGAGATGTGAAATATTGAAAACCCAGATGGTTGAAGCAAATTCTTGAAACAACGATAACTCAGTCTGATTGGTTGTCCTCCAGGACACTTAAAGTTACATTAAGGAGGCAAAACCGGAATGGAAGGGCAGGCAATTGACAGATTCATAAATATATAAAAAGACAGGGTCTTGGTTAAAGGCAGCTGATCTGAGGTCAATGGATTTCAGGCATGAGATTACCATGGGAAAAGAAGAGGGCCCAAAGTGAGAAAGGTGTTATGCTCAAAACTATAAACACTAAGACCCACTGGAAGAAATTGAAACGTGAGTGGTCTATTTGCATTTTGGGGAGTTGCCAGAACAGGGTAGACTTAGAGAAATGTATTTACATGATTGCCAATGCTGTACAAGTTAGTTGGGTTCCTGTAGGCTTTACTTGATGCTGAATAAAACCTGCCCTTCTGAATTTTTCACATTCGACTCATAGTCTTTGTACTAGAAGCAAATTGTTGCTATATCTTCCATTGGGAGACACAACATCGGTAAATTGACTGTACTAAGCCATTGAATTTGAAATAAGTTAGCAGTAGTATTCATGACACAAATTAAGATGTGAATAATTATATGTATGTAATTGCTTGCTGTGCGTCTGCTTCTGGCCAATTCAAAGTAGGCTTTTATCCATCCATCCATCCATTATCCGCCGCCTATCCGGGGCCGGGTCGCAGTGGCAGCAGGCTCAGCAGGGTGTTCCAGCCGTCCCTATCTCCAACGACGCTTTCTAGATCCTCCTGGAGGATTCCGAGGCGTTCCCAGGCCAGACGAGATGTATAGTCTCGCCACCGTGTTCTGGGTTTTCCCCGAGGTCTCCTACCAGTAAGGCGTGCCCGAAAAACCTCCAAAAGTAGGCTTTTAGCAAAGTATATTCATGGTGGGTGAACAAAATCAAATCAAATCACTAATTTAGAGCCAGGTACCATTGATTACAACATTCAACACTGAGCAGTCATCTCGGCAACCTACTAAATCAAATGTTTTACATTGAGAATTAAAAGGCACCACATTAGCACTACAATGTAGCAAGCCTGTTAAAAAATTGCTAGCCTGTTCTCTTTCTTCTCAGGAAAAAAAGATGTCATGATATGTTTGAGGATATGATTTATTTAATTTCAACATAAACTGTTAATAAGACTGTTAAAAGAAACATTATTATAGCAAGGATTGTGTGCTGGAACATTTACCACATATTTTCTGAATTCACTCAGCTTTATTGTAGTTTCTTAAATCCACAAGTCTTTCTCACAAATAAAAAATAATCCCTTTAATATTTTTAGCTGTTGGGTCATACTCTTTAATCAAAGTTTTGTCATTTGTTTGGCACACGAGTCAAGGTTGCATACATGTGTGAAAAATGAAAAGATTATACAGCTGCAAAACTGTTTGATCGACTAATGTTACATCAACGTGGGGGGTTCAGCCCACACATCCATCCATCCATCCATTAGCAGAACCTGGGGGGTGCTGGAGCCTAACCTAGCCGACGGACGAGAGGCGGGATACACCCTGGACAGATTGCCAGTCCAACGCAGGGCTAACGCATAGACATACAACAACTCACACACACACACAAACACACACCTATGGACAATTTAGAGTCACCAATGAACCTACATGTTTTTGGACTGTACAGACCAATACGGGGAGAACATGCAAACTCCACACAGAAAGGCCCTCAGGTAGGAATTGAACCCAGGTCCTTCTTGCTGTGAGGCAACAGTGCTAACCACTGCGCCACTGTGCTGACCAGCCCATGCACAATGTGAGTAAAATAATGTATTTAACCTAGAAATCAGATCAGCAAAAAAATTAATCCATCCATTATCAGAACCGCTTTTCCTATGCAGGGTCACGGGGGGCTGGAGCCTATCCCAACCGACTTCGGTCAAGAGGCTGGGTACTACCTGGACAAAGTGACGGTCCATCGCAGGGCTCACACATAGACATACAACTCACACACACACATTCACACCTATGGACAATTTAGAGTCACCAATGAACCTACACGTTTTTGGACTGTGGGAGGAAACCCACACTAGCACGGGGAGAACATGCAAACTCCACACAGAAAGGCCCTCAGATGGGGATCAAACCCAGGTCCTTCTTACTGTGAGGCAACAGTGCTAACCACTGTGCCACCACTCCAGCCCACACACAGTGTGAGTAAAATAATGAATTTAACTTAAAAACAGATCAGCAAAAAACTTTATGATCGATTAAATTGATGTAAACATTTAAACAGAAAACATTTTCTTCTATGCAATACGCAAGCAATACTACGACTGAGCCAAGCAATATTGATGGGAATTAGTGATGTGTCGTTCATGAACGATTCGTTCATTTGAACGATACTGTAGCGTCAGTGCCTTTACTGGGATTACCCAGAGTGCAACAGATAGGTGCCAGGGCACAGACTTTGTTTATCCGTTAATTATGTTGTTCTCAGTGTTAACTGATGATCTTATGT
>JAVQJS010032343.1:2500-22513 GCA_036024795.1 Galaxias rostratus
ACAGCCTGCTAGTTAAAAGATCCAGGGGTCTCGCTGGCTTGGCTGTACTCACTGAGCCATAGTGCTGCATAGTGTAGACTCACATATTGACTGATGAACTCATCATTTTTCAGACACTTTTGTGATTAGTTCCTGTCATAAAACAAACACAAACACAATATTCCAAAGAAATCAACTGTCTGCCTTTAATTTAAAGTGCTTTATCGCCGCTTGGTTTGTTTTCCTACTGATGTGACTGGCACTTCAACCATGCACATGCTCATTGAGTCAGACAGGTTTTCATTACACTGGATTTGAAGAACTTGACATTTTCTGTTTATCAGTGTTTCTCAGATAGCCCAGGAGCTTGCTTTAGGGGCCTAATAATGGAGCACCGATTGGTCACACAATTGCCAATTCTTTTTTTTTGTCATACTGATAATGCCATCAGGAAATTTCTTTCTTAAAAGACAGATTCATATTAGCAGGATTTGTTTTATTATGTTTCTTTCCAGAATTATATTAAAAAGTCAATAGATGTATAAAAATGTGTCACTGAGTAAACAGTATATACAAATTAGGTAAAGGAAGAGTGCTTTGTTATTCTATAACCAAATGTTTTCTTGGATATTTAAACTAAGTTGTAGTTGTAGAAATAAGCACAACCATTTTCGCCGTTTAGTCAATTAAAAAAAATCAAGATTCAATGAGCAATTAGGTGTGGGGAAAAGCCTCCCCAAAACTAGCCCCAGCTTTGTCTGTGGTCCAATTCGTGACTGTGGGCATCAAAGCATGCTGGTAGTATTGTTTTCCCTCAACAGGGGGAGATGTAGATCTGTCATGTACTCCTTACGTGTGCAGTCGGCACGCAGAGAAAACTCCCACACTTCTCTACCAGGTGTAAGACAAATAACATGACAGCAGTCGGCCTGAAACAAAACTTTACCTGAAGCTTGCTCGGGTACACAAGCAGAGATATGCATATGAAAGCCGTCTCCATGTATCAATGCTGTTCAAGGCTATTCTGTACGAAGCATCAAGCACGATTGCTCTCGTATGAGTCTCTGCATACGGCTTTAAACTAAAGTGTAGAGTGGAACTTCAAAGCTAGGGAGACGACAGCAAATCATTTAGATGAAAAATAATGTCTATGATTTACAACTAGATACCGGTTTCATCTCACCTCAGGGTAAATTTTGCAGAGACTTACTGCTGGGTGATGGGTGGGCAGCGGGAAGCAGCGCACCTGGGAAACGCCGCCACCGCCGTCAGACTGAAAGGCTCTCTTTGAGATTATACTCGGCTGGGACACGCACATCTGCAGCAATTATGGGTTTCATGTTGAGTTCTCCGCATTTGCTTCATCTAAAAGCTAAATTTACTGTGCAAGAAAGATCGAGACAGGGAAAGTAAGTGATATGGCGGAAAGGCAGGAGAGGTAACTAAAGAGGTCAGACGCTAATTGTTCTAACCCAAAAGTGGAGTTTATTGTCTCTGACAAAAAGAAAGAAGGAGTCTATTCTCTTCCCACGGGAGGTCTGCAATCCTGCATATAGGGGAAACGTGATTAATTGACACCGATGTTTTTCATGTGTCATTTGAGCACTGGCACAAAACAGTTTAGCCTTGATGCAAAGCCAGACATACAACATGCATTTCATGTCAACTTGGTTAGTCCTCAAGGTAGAAATAATTACAACAACAACAATTATTAATGATGTTAAAATGATGATCATATTTTAATTATATATTGGACACATCAATAATTATCTTTGATAATGAACATTTACTAATGGTTGTATGTGCATGAGGCTGCGTATCATGCAAAAAACAATGATAATATTCAATGCAAGGAATATTCGATATGCAGTATTCATACAGTGCAGTGGGTGGCACTGTGCACATGTTTTTGAGTAGTGTTGTGTTTACATGCTTTTTAAAGTTAGACTAGTTGTAAAGCTTGAACCAACGGTTTTTTATGCGTATATTTAATGTATTATGGTTATCATATTTGAATAACGTAATTGCTATGTTAACAATTATTCGGTTTTTTAATGTAAACTCTCGTATGACATACTTATCCTTATGATGAGGTATGCAGTTCCGGTAAATAGGCAAGAACAAAATAGTATGTTGAATTAACAAAGTTTGGGATCTTTACATTGATAGTCCAACTGGGTGAGTAAGGCTTCGTTAGGACTGAGAGCAGAGCTGTGAGATTCAGCTGATTTCAGACCCATCAACTACAAGCCAAAAGTGTCAAAGCTTCCATCCCTGGCTACAGCCTCGTTTTTTAACACCCCCTGGTAAAAGCCAAGTTGTACATCAGCGCTATGCCTGCCAGGTAGTCCAACAGTTGGTGAAGCTCCTTGAATGCAAAGTCTGGCTGGCTGGAATGTGTCAGGGCCGCCAGGGATCGTCCTAGTTTCAGCACCGACCAGTGGACAGCTCCCTATCAGTGGTTATTAGTCTTACCTGGGTGATTATTGTTTGCACCTGTTTTGTCTGCTTTTTAAGTTCCTCCCTTCCTTAGCCCTGTGTTGGTTCATTGTTTGTTTCTACAGTGGTATGTATACTGTGTTTTGGTACATTAAAGCTTTAAGTCTCCTATTGGAGCGATTTCCTTTGAGAGAGTTGTCTCAGTGTTTCTTTTAGTAGCCTTTTGTCCTTCAGCTTGCGTTCAGTCTGCGTTTGAGCCTGTTCCATTCCAGGGTGCCGTGACAGAATGGCCCCGAACACCTGCTTGGCTCTTCCTGTGAGGTCTCATTGTTGTACGTTTGTCAGTTTGTGGTCCAGTTGGCCTGCAACATGAGGTATCTATCTATCCAAAAGGAACGAGGCACTTAGTTTGGACTTCATGATTTAAATTCTAAGCCCCTTATTTGGTCTTCAGAAGTAGAACGAATTGAAGGTAGATGTTGTGCACATGCTCGTTTTGACAATTTGATTCAAGATTTATGTCATCTTTTTGAATTGACCAGTTGTATGTGCTATAACCCTAAAATAACAATTCTATAAATAAGAATTACAGTAGCCAGACACATCAACAATCTTATTTTTCCTTGCTACAGTCAAAATATAATCAATTATGTGTAAACTATACCAATTTATAAAATAAATCAATATAATTACAAGTTTTAGCTTGCTCCTCTTTTGCCTTTGATCTGTTGTGTCTGATGAAGCAAAATATGGATCCTTGCCGATTTTAACATTCAGTCAGCATCCTACCCTGCTAAAAATCATACATTTCTAAACAGGTGGTGGGAGTTCATTTGATGCCATTGAGAAATTGGCTGGGGAATAACAAAGCACTGGCTTCCTTTTGATGCATCTGTGATATGGCCCTGCCTCTCATATGTTCAGAACCAAGGTTCACAAACATACCACCGGCTCCATCTGGCTCCACACTCGTTCAGCAAGCCACGTGCAGTACAATCACAAGAGTCGACAGCTTCAAAAAGCAAATCCAGCAAATGTCTTTCAATTTGAAGCGGTGTGGGTTGACAGCCCAACCAAGTCGGAGCTTCAGGGGGTTTAAAGCGACATCAAATCCAACCATAAGGGCTAAAGCAATGTCAGGCAGAGGGGAAGAAAATGTATGACGTATGTGCTTAGTTACCCTAGCTGAGCCAGCCGGAACGTCGTGCTGAACAGAAGTCCACAGAACAGCATAATGTGAGCCCATAATTTACAGACTCCAGGGGATCTCTCTGGGCCTTCTGTGACCATCTCTATCGCAGCACTTCTCTGGCCTTTTTTTGGCAGCTGTTAGCTGCTGCCATGCCTTACCATCAGTGCAACAAATACATCCCTTTGTTACTGTCAAACAGAGCAACAATCTAACAAAGATAGCACTTGATCAGAATCATCAATGGCAGAGAACCCACCTCTTTCAAGTAGAGTCAATCACAGAGTTTCAATCGGCGGCAGTGTGTGTGGATGTTAAAAGAAGGGTATTAAAAATGCCTTTTAAAGAATGGTGCCCACATTTAGCCTCAGCTGCTTTTCGCATGGCTCCGAGGTGTACCCCCTCTATGTCAAAAGACCAAACATGTGAGCACTCACATAACAGATTCACATTTGACTTCACTTTTTAATATGCAAACAGCAACTACCCCAGCAGTACTGACCATAAATTATGAATTGCATGCTTCTTGGGTTAATGCAATTTTGTTTTCCCATTTTATTGCCACCATGATCTTACTTTAAATTTAGAAACTCTTGCTGTAGATTCTCTCTCTATTTTACCCTCTTCTCCTCCCTCTCCAATCATGCTTTTCTTAGTGTCTCTAAAGGCACACCATTAGTTGATTGTTTTCGGGATAGGGAGAGCTATAGCGGACAAATTCTCCAGACTCTATTTCCATGAGATGCATTGAAAAAAGTGAGACTGTGTCATTTATCTAAAGTACGGTTTAAAGTTTTACTTTTTGCACATTTTTAACAATTCCTGGTTTAAACATATATTTTGTGTTGACTTACACAAGAGGTTTTATTTTTGGATGACCAGATGACGTGTGATGGTCACGCAATGTAAAAAAAAAAAACGTGGTCTTTTAGTCAGTTCAACTTGTTTTAATAAGTTAATTGTGCTAAAAATAAGAATACATTGAGTCAACTTACTTTTATATCTGGTTCTTTCAAGTTGGTACCTGATCAACTAAACAAACAAAACACATTGGTCAATGCAGCTTGTTAAGCATTAAAGTTTACTCAAGAAAATTTTTTATTAACATACCGAAGACGTCACCTGACTCTTGTCTGTGTGAAGTAATTGGCATCGTTACAGCTGTCCTGATGGCCATTTCGGTCTTGCATTTACATAAAGTAACCTCAAAGCAAAACAAGCCCAGTGAAAAACATACATAGCAAATTAAATAAGGTATTTGAAAAAAAATGTGTGACTCTTACTCTGAATATTGTTATCATTACTAACAAAATCCGTCATTAGAATTTATACAGATGTTGTTTACGTTAAGATGCTGTATCGAAAAGACTTAATTGTACAATTTACAATTTATGTCAATAACATTATTTAATTCGTTTGCGGTATGTCAATTTCAGCAAATTGATTTTGCATAGTGAGTTGCATGAGTTTAAATATAAGTTCTTATTTTAAACTAAAATAATGAAGATGTCAGAACCTATTCTTTGCTCATCTTACTCAAAATTTTGACAACCTGGTTAAATATAATAATACATTGAGCCAACTTTTTTTTTTTACAGTGCGTGATTAACTTCCGTCCCTTTCAAGTTTGGATAGTAGGAGCACTGACAGAAGGTCAAAGGGCAGTGTCAAAATAGGTAAGGGATATTTTGCTCATGCTCTCTTTAGGTTGTGTGAATGTAGATTTTTGTATTTGGACAAATCAGTATTTTAATTGACATCAAATCAAGATTCATGTTGTCATCCAAATTGTGAAAATATCTAGAGAAAAATTCACAAAAGTGCTTGTAACAAATTAGAGGCAATTTTTAAGTTGGTTCAAAGTGTCAGTTTTTCAGTGTGATGGCGAGGGCTGTCTGTGTTGACAGTGAATACAGGAAAAAAAACACTGTCACAGCGAGTGGGACTAACAGCCAATTTGCACATTTCCTCCACTGTGCTACAGAGAGTAATTATCTTTTTCTCTGGGAAATCAATTCTATATAATGCTGGCTTCCCACAAACCGGCTTCCACCCCTAGTCGTAGGCTGAGCCGGATAAAGGCAACAGCATCTAACAAATGTAACGTCTTAGATGGGTGTCAAAAAAGAACTCGTACCTTTTCAATGTCACGGACAGAGGTCCTCACAGAAGCTTGAGGCTGATTATAATTACAGTCATGACAGAACATTGAACATTAGGTACTGAGTCTGCAGTTAACATAATAGTGTGTGTCATACATCCTCCTGCCCAGCATATATACTGGAGCTCAAAGAAAGTCAGCTCTGCTTTGGAAGTTTGCTACATTGAGAGGGTGTCACATTTCCATCTACCCTTGGAGTAAGGCGGTCAGCTAGACGAATAATGGGAAGCCATGTCTCCCACATCCTACTCCCAACTAAGGGCCAGTCACAGATGAGGGGAGACAAAGATAGAGATGTTTTAATTGGCTCAGATGACGGAGGGTCAGAGGGGAGAATAATTCTAATTGGCCAAGGTTCCCCAGGCGTCTACTCCACATCAAACTACCTTTGGTGAAGGCTCTTTGACCAAAGTAAAAGAAAAAAATAAAATATTATGCACATACCAAGCAAAAGTATTATCTATAAGATGGTGTATTATGATCACTGATCTTTTATGAAAGACTCGGTCAGATTTGCAATCCTATAATGAACCTCAGCTTTCTGACAAGATTCACAGTGAGTCAGATGTAGTGCAGTGTCTCACTTTGCAAGATGTTGGCTGTAGGAGGAATATATCAAAAACGTTGGAGTAACATGTTACAAGTGTTCAGAGGTGTAGACTTTTTTTTACTCAACCGTTCCAACATGCTGTAATGCCATGGCCAAGCACCTTTCTCTTCATGACTTAGTCAACAGAATGGGGGATGAGGGCTGGTCAACTAATAGGCAGTCCTTTTACCTTACTCAATCATTCAGTGGACATTTTGATGTCTAATTGCTAGAGCAGTCGACCAAATCGCACTAAAAGAGTTCTTCGGGGATGTGGATAACTAATTTCAACCACTTAATATGCCGTGTCATACATTTTTCCTTCAGGATTATAGCACTAACCACATTGGTCTGAATTTGGGCATACAATATAAGATGGTTTGTTTAGGCTTTGTAAAAACAAGAGAAAATTCTGCTGTTAAGACACATCATCATACCCTAAAACATTCCAACAATCTGTACAGATTTTTTTTAAATGCACTCAGGTGCAAAGTAACACCAATGCAGTTTTATAAAGGTTGTGCTTTCCTGGTCTGTATACTTGTTTATCATCTTCAATCTCATCATTATCTTCATCCGGGGTTGGGCTCTGGAGGTAACAGCTTCAGCAGGGCTTCCCAAACTTCCCTTTTCTCGGGCCACATTAACCAGCTCTGACTGGGGGATTTCAAGGCGCTCCAAAGCCAGCGGAGAGACATAATTCTTCCACCTGGTCTTAGATCTGTCCTGCAACCCCCCCGTGCCCCTTCTGGCTCAGCATTCTCTTTGTCACTATGTCACAATATAAATATACCTGTTATAGTTTTTTTATACAGTGTAATGGTAAATTACAAATACACTAGTTTATTATATCTGCAGACACCTGCATGTGTTTTTGCACGTAGACACCTGCATGTCACCCCCCCCCCCCCTTGCCTTTGAAGATAGCCACAGTATATGCAGAATTGCTAACACTTGACAAATGCATTATTCTGGTCAGTCTCCAGGGACAACTCAATCAATATCAGATTGGCGGTGCTAACAGATAATCATTAATGCTGTCAACTGGATGCTGTAATTAAAAGGCCCAACTTCATTTTCCTGGAGTTTAGATGACATTGAACCACTAAAGTGTCCCCAAACAGATTTGACTTTATCTCCAAAATAGGCAGCCCTAAAATGGCTGGTACCGGGGTCGGGGATAAAAAACATTGCTATCAATCTCGACTCATTAGGTAGATTTTTCACCTTCATACTCTGAGATGTTAACTGTGATATGAACCAGTAGTTGTAGTATTTGTAAAATACAGTTTAACTTTTTTAATAAGCTCCCTGATTCTGATGATCAAAACAAACAATGTTGTTTCTGTGACAAAATAAATATGCTTGACAACAGCAACAACATTGATGTTGAAAAATAAGGGTGATTGTGCGCTTGCCAGCTTTTGGTGTAGATAGACTACTGCTACTTTCATAAACAAGTGGCTTCTCATTTCTATGCACACTGACTGAAGTTAAGACCAATACTAAGCCTGACCAAAAATAGCAACAAGCCTGTGCATTGTTGTTAAACAAGAATACAAAGTAGTGCACTATCTGTCCTTTGCTGAACTCCTGTTCAACTTTTTGGTAACTAACCTAAATGATGTGAAATTATATCTGAACTACAGTGTTTGTTCTTCAGGACTCCCTTTGGCGGCATGCAGTGTGTGCCATTGTGTGTGAGTGACAGCCTGACAATAATAAGTTTGAGTGACTGACACACTGCCAGTCGGGGGCCGTTTGGAATAGAATCTATCACTGCAGATTAGTGCAGATGGCATTCAACACTTAACACCATGAAAATGCCTCAATGGACGGGTCTGGAAAGTAGTTTAATGCCTCCCCTACGTCTCATCCACCCCCCCACCCCCCCTCACACACACACAGAGATTCTTTAAATTCTTTACATTTCTGTTTGCAGTCAAACCACTTTTAATGGGACCGATCTCGCTTTAATCAAATGCGGACAAAATGATAGCAAATATTGTAGCGCATAATGTGATAGCAATATAAAAGATAGGAGTCATTAATCCCAAGACCTTCATTAGCTTGAGTCTACGGGCACTAACGCAAGAAGAGGAGCTGACAGTGAGTCCAATATAGAAAATAGGAGTCATCATTTTGCTTTCATTAGCTTCAGTCTAGGGGCACTACCATAAGAGGAAGGCGAACTCACAGTGGGTCACACATAAAAAAAAAAAAAAAAGACCAAGGAAGTCAAAAGTACTTGAAAATCCAATTAAACAAAAATAATTAATTTCAAAACAAGTATTAAAAAAAAATCTACCACTGTAAAACATGTATTTAGTACATATGTTTAGTACAATGTTTTTTTTAATGAATTATTAGAAGGTTAAACCAGGTATCAAAAGATGATTGTAATGATTCTACAGTATGGACACTGATGTATTCACTAGAATGCCTTGCTGCAGCCCACATTAACCAACAAGCCCCTCTCACGGAAATCAAGAAAGCGCATCATGTTTTCTAGCCTCTGACACAACAAATCCTGCTCATAATGTAACTCCTGTTATGTCAGGGTTAGAAAGCGAGAAGAGTCGGAAAATGAGGTTTTGAATTTCATTCCTCCTACGTACTGTGATGAATAGGAGCTGGCTGGCTAAAGCTGAGGTCATCCATCATGAGCTTTAATATTAATTAATGCTGTAGGAGGTTTGCTGGGCTCTTCCACATCAGCAAAAATAAATGCTTTTGCAAAACCTTGTTCTAGCTATCACAAGGAGCAGAACCCTTGAATTTTTTTGGGTTTCAGACACAGAGGCTGACATAGACAGAATCAAATCCGAACACAAACATACACGTGCAACTTGGCAACGTACTTCATACACAATGGCTCGTGTGGAGACGCATGTGCAAGGTATGCCAGCCATGACGTCCATCCGTTCAATCTGAGGTGTGACCTAGAGTATTAACGGTGTGTTTTCACTGGGATTTATGCGAGAGGTCATTTTGAAGCCCTGCCATTGTAAATCATTGCAAAAGAAATTCTTGAAAATGAATAAGAGGTCCGTGATTGTTTCCAGTGAGTGATTTCCCCATCATTGCAGTCCCGTGGGAGTGTGTTCGGCCTCTTAAATGACACCCCCCACACATACACACAAACTTACACACAGACACACACCCACATCAAAATTTGTGATAAAGTTTTGTCGGCTTTAGGCACTAGGTTAAGCTTTTAGATTTATGTTTGCATGTTGCATGCAACTTTTCACTCCGGAATGACTTGTATGACAGTTTACATATACAGTATATGCAAATAGTATTTCAGTTGTATTTAGATGGGAGACTTGCAACTTACTTTTAAAGGGGCCCCAAATAGGCACCATCTTGAACTTCATTCCTATGGTTGTTTGGGCATTCAGAGAGGTGGCCGACTTTCACAGAGCAAAGGGGAACATTAAAGACAAGTCTATCTTTGCGATAGGGCAAATTACTAGGCAACAGGCTGGGAGAAAAGCCATGTTGCCAGTCTGGCCTTAAAGACCAGTATTGAGTGGACTGCAAAGGTCAACTGACCTAGCGGCTGCCAAGAACAAAAGGGTCATTGCAATGCACTGCACCTTTGCAGTACATTTAAGGCAGATCTGTCCCACAAGTAAAAGGTTAAAGACTTCATAAAATATTGCTGGACAACAAAACAGTTGGTGATGTAAATCTCACTCCAAATAGGACAGGTGTTTGGATAACAAGTCAAGCTGTTAGCTCAGGAGTGAGAAATGAGATAGCTGAAAATGAGACTCCTCTAGGTTACAGAAAGTTGGTCTTATTATTTTTTGTTGTTATTTTTAAAAAGAAGAAGAATATAAAAAAACTTGAATAAATACACACCAATCCAATCAGTATTTTTTTGTATGTTTTGAATTGCATTTTGGTTGTTATGAAAGCAGTGAAAAACTTTGATCCAGCAAAGCATATGCCTACCAAGTCAGGTGAGTCAGTTGAATGAAGATGGGTTCTAAATGAGGATAAACTATATATAGCTCATGAGGCAAGCACAATTCACCTCACCATTTATTTGAAGTGCAGTGTCAAAAGAGTTCCGCAAGTGTAGGACACAAACAAAACGTCTTTGGGCCCACTTTCCCCCCTTTTTGCAGAGTCACTGTAAGCTGTTCCGCTTAGCACCCAACCAATATATCCTCGTCTCTGAGGTATTTCACCCATTACTCACTGAACATAGCTATACTCCCTTGATAGGTTTTGTAAACATCCATCACTAAGCAAACTAGAGTCAGCATTGGGTCAGATATCAAGAGAGCAAATTATCAGCTGCCATCATCTCTCCTAGGACATTATAAATATGGCATTTATCTCTGGGCCCATCCATGAGTTTACTTTAATATATTCCGTATATGACAGGAGGCAAAATGATGAATCTCTCTTTAGACCATTTAGGACGGGGTAGCTACAATTTCGAGATGCAACAACGAAATAAGCCTCACAGATGAATTATTCATATGGTGACAAAATGGTACACCAATTACTGAGCAATGTTTACTGCATGGTTGTAAGCCATCTCTTTGGCAGTTAAATGGCTGAGATGGATGAGACATTCAAGTTAGTTTTTCTTTCTTTATATGTAAGTTGCATGTCATCAACAATTTTAAAGATGCTATATTTAGAAGTGGGCGAAACTGACATGACAACACGCTTCCTCATAATTCAGCCATGCGCAAAAAACACATTCATTCAAGCAGCTCTGCCTGTGTCTTTCAGAATCCAACCTGAGACGGCACATATTTGTAACTTCTCGATTTTCCCTTAAGATCGCCCGCTCCAAAAATTGTTTCTTTTCTTTTAGACGGTGAACAACGGCCTGCAGCCTTTTTTTGCTGTTTAGTTTATTGTCCTCCATGATAAATGAATGCCATAACCACTCCAGGGGGTGAGCTTCTCCAATGACATGTTTGAAGTATTTGATCAGCACTGGTGGCTCCTTTCATTACAATTTATGTATCGCTCTAAAAAGTCATTGATTTCCTATATGTCTAAGTATCGCAGCCATGGGCACGTGGCCTCATTAGATTAGCTGTGGCTGAGCAAGATGCCCCAGTTGTATCAACATGGCTGAGATAAAAGTATTTGCTATTTGTATGTGTTTAATTAGGTATTCATCTTAAAAACGAAGTCTATTGGAACACACGTTTACTTTTGAAAGTCTCATAGGTTCGCTTTTGCCGTTGGCTGATGTTGCATTGTAACAGTCAAACCTGGTGAGAACAGCTTTAGACTATAAGATCATTGAATTGGGGGAACAAAAGCCTTGAGACAATCTTAGCTACTTCAGAAAGGAAATATTTGACTCCCCTTTACAACATATTTGGAACTGTCACTTGGCAAACATGTTGCAGCTAAAACAGCGTACATTTCTGCTCGTCTTTGTCATTCTTTTTTAATTTAATATTAATTGTGTTATTATACAGAAGGGTGGCACTGTCTCTTGTGGGCCTTACTCGTTATTTTCTGGGGGGCTAAAATGACAGATTTGTTATGTTTGTGGCAGAGTGGAAAAAAAGATGCAACATTTGATTTGTTTGGAGACTGCATTAAATGGAAATGTTGTCATATTCGTACCAATCATACCACATATCTCAGTTGCTGGTGTATGTGGCATGTTGGTACTGTACTCTATCAATAATACAATGACATTGTGTAATTTCAAAGATATATGCAAAATGCCATAATCTCGATGGCTTCTCACTATACATAGTACATCATTTACATGAATTCATTGAAATACAAGTCAGGTCCACTCTTAATCAATCACAGGTTTAGAATCAGAGAAGGTCTCAACGAGGTTATCTCAAGGTAAACCTATTCTCACAAATTTTTGTTCCCTCAGTTTCCTTTTCATGTTTCGCACAGAGCTAATTACGATGGATGAATTATTAGGAGTTTGTGGATGTATATAAAAACTCTATTATCTAGCAAAAGAAAGGGCCCTTTTGTTTGTCTTTTTTGGGGGGGTTTTGAGGGTTTTTTTTCACCTTGAGCTCTTTAATCTGGTTTTCCCGGGTCCAATCCAGGCCCTTGGGAAATCATGGATTTTGTTTCTCGGTTTAAAAATAAAACTGCTCTAATGTTTGAATTTGAAGGCAAAATAATTACTCTGATATAATCGTTGTAGACACACACTCTCATACTTCTCTCTGCAATTACAGTGTTGTGTGCCCTTTATTTTGGATGAATATGAAGCATTTAAAGGCACCAAAGAGAAAACTCAAAAAGAAATGTATATGTCTTAACCCATAACATTGTATCCATAATTGAGCTGTTTTCACAATAACAAGCCATGACATTGTTCATTTAAACCATTGTAAATTCTGCACAGGAACATGTGGCTGAACATTCTACAAAACAGATTTTGTAATCAATGTATCTAACTTTAGTGCACCCACAGTAAGCAAAGAAATGGGTGAAACTGTCTCATCATGTTTTCTCATTTGAAATTATGAAATAGCGACAGGTGCTGTGAGTTCTGTGTCTGTGCGTGCAGTGGTACTCCACTGTGCCCTGAGACACAGCTCACTGCAAGAAACACTGCACCACGCTATGGAAAGGACAGGAGAAGATGCATGGCCCGGTAGCCAATTAGCTGCAATCGTCCAAAAACCATTTATCCTCAGCAGAACATGGGAAGAGAGAAGTAATAACAGTCTGTAGTGCTATTGTTATTAATGAGAGGTGATAGCTTCGTCTCCAACAGGCAAATATCTTTGGATAATGGTCGGGAATCCCAGGGGTAGTGCACACCAAGGATAATGTTTTCTAAACAATACATGGGAATGCTGAGTATAAAGCTACTTTTAATGCTTTTTTACAAATATGACAGTAATAGTGCATTTCTACCTAGGTGTTGTGAACGTTTATTTCCTTCTCAATGGTTAAAAGAGACAACAGCTCCAATAACAGGCCACATAACCCTCTGTGGCAAAGTAGCTGCTCTTTCCCGTTCCCTCGTTTTCTCACAGCCTAGCACCAAGGTACACAGTGGTGGCCGGGCACTCAGAGCTTGTTATCTGTTTGTTCTCATCTTTGTCGGGTGTCAGTGACCTCATCCTGCCTCCGTTTCACACTGGTCTGGCCCAGCAGGTGTGAACACTGCCAGGCCAGGGTCACGCAGGGCTGAAAGAGGACGTGTCTTTGGGACACGAAGGTTGGACAGCCCCCTCTCCCCCCAAATGGACCCGACCAAACACACACACACACACACGCTCTCTCTCTCTCAAATACACCGCGCACACACCCGTCCACGTTATTTGATACAATTTGTGAAGCCGGGCTGCAGCAAAGAATCAAAGAACTTTTCCATAACCCCGGGCCGGACCTCATACAAAACCAGCAATGGAGTCTTATGGAGTCAACCCTGGCTCACTGCTCTCGACCCAACACACAGTGATACATACTAATGATGCTACTCTAACTCATTGATCCAACATTCATAGCCAGTGACTTGGAAGAGCCTTTAATTAATCTTGCCCTAATTACTAGTGACATATATGAGAAGGGTGACATGTAAAAACAATATGATGTAAAATAACATGAATAGTATTTGAAATAGTGAAAAACCTTGGTTCTTTTGCACTGTGGGTTACATTTTGCTACCATAGCTTTTGTACAAGAATGCCAGGGCTGTTATGGTGGCTCATGGTAGGTAGCTCAACACCTCAGTGAGACAATAACTGTGACAACATCACACGTACCAAAGGCCCCTGCTGTACGGCTCCATCAGATGTGACTATGATCAATCCTCCCTCTGCGCGGGGAAGGGCAGTCCACAGCACCCCTCCTACTGTTGCCCTCCACAGCTGCAGTGTCAGGGCCATGTTGGCTCAACAGGAGGGCGGCCATGCCGGCTCAGCTTGTGCATTCACATCTGCGAGGCGGTCCAATGGTGTGAAATTCCTCCGACACCCCAGCTCTCAGCGTGCTGTCTTATCCCTTTTCCCCCTCCTAACTATGTTTATCCCTCCAATTTATGGATGACAGTGCTCTGTAGGAGCCTTTGTTTGACACACAGAGCAAGCTCTGTTAAAGGCGAAATGTTGGAGTACAAAAAGTACGCCTTTGAAGTGTATGTATTTGCTGAATGGATACTTTTCAGTGGTGTGAAACTAGTACACATTGTGTATTCCCTAAAATGCATAGCTGCCACTTAATACTTCTTGAAGTCATCACATGCGGTTTGAACTGTCACCAGCATTCTATGATCCAAAGATCTCGCCACATTTCAAGAACAGGCTCGTTTTCAAAGAGTAATTATGACATTACACGTGACCTGTGCAGCTTTACGTTCTTCTGAAGGACACTTTTTCTGATGAACCATGCGAAGACAAGCTGGGAAAGAGAAGACATTGGATATTTAATTATTGTTATCTAAGTGACTTGCCACACGTGCCTAAGTTCTTTGGAGTAATTCTACACATTAGGACTTCTGATGATGATGATGATCACCTTCTAAGTGGAGGTTGATTAAGTGTCAAGGAATCTATAGTCATTTATCTACTGGGGCAGAGGGGATGCAAAATACTAGAATGCTGCATCAGAATCTAGCTAGGTTTACAAATGACTTTTTTCCCCTTTCTTATTTGGATAAGAAATATAATTCAGAAAGCAACGTATTTCATCCCAATTGATGTGACTGGGGAGAGGGTGAAACCAGTCAAGTTCTATTGTACATCACCAGTCACCGACACAGTATGCATGTGACTCATCCACTGAATCCAAGTGTTACGTCTCTCTCAGTTCAATTAAATCAGCCGGCGAAGTTTTACGATTATCTCCTCTATGCATCTTGATGTGCGTCCCGCAGTGCTTTGTAGGGGCTGCTTGCCACCTGAAGGCTGTTGCTCAACTTAATGAATGAATCACCTTGTAAAATATGGGAGGAAGACTATTGATGGAATGGAAATGGGAATGCTGAACCAGCAGCATCACCCAACTCCGAGATTAATTACCAATTTGGCCCTCGCTGAGTGATAACTCAAAAAGACTAATTCATTTCCCCGTAGCTGTTTTTTTTTTTTATTAGGACTTTTAATCACAGAGAAATATCACTGACATTGTTGTTTTAGAGAACCTTTTCATAAATTGCTGGCAAAATGATATTCTGCATTATTTTACTTTATACTATTTGGAGAACAGATGGTAAACATTTTTATTGTGTTTACTGTATATATTTAAACTGTAAGTTCCCACACTGTATAGGAAATGCACTTTTTTATTACTTAAGTTTCACTTGAGAGTATAGGCTTGCATTTGCCTATTGAAGATGGCCCTAATCTACTATCTTTTTATAAATACTTAAATTGCCAAAAAGGCTGATTTGACCATTTCACTGTTCATTTTGAGCATTTTTGGATAGGCAGTCAGACAGCTTGCTTGCTATGCACAGGTTATAACGACAGGACATAAAAGTAGATGGGGAAAAACAGGATGTCTCACTGGACACATTATTCAAACAGGATGACAAGCCAAACCAAATGAGCTGTGAACAGGGGCAGATGTCCCTGCTGTCGCATGGCGAACTCTGTATATGGGCATACAAGGGACACACCGATGCACTTTAACCATGCTTAGGCAAAATTCTGAGACGGAGGTTAACATTCTGTTTAAATGTATGCCAAGACATGTGACAATAGCTCAAACATGAGATGTATGTGATGCACATAGGTTTTCTCATTTGCTATGAAGTGTTGAATGAATTGAAAATTATAAAATGAATGTATAAACTTGTCATTAGCGGTTTATTAGTCTATAAAAGGAAGCTTTCAAGCAAAAATAACAAGGATTTGGTTGGATCCACATTCAAAATATGAAAACAAATGACATTTAAGTAGGAAAAAAAACATGCAGTACATTCTTTGGTGTGTGATAACGCCTTTTCAGCACTAAAAGGCAACCACCCATATTTGTTTTTGCAGAGAGAAATTCCTGGAATAGGACAATTATCATTTTCTTATTGTTCTAGTTGTGGACATCTTTCTCTTTACAAAAGGCTTCTTATTCAATAGGACTCATGTATTACCAAGTCAGTGTATTAACAAGTTTCACGTTCCGATTTTGGACAAGCAATCCACCAGATACTCCATCTGCATTCTGATAAATTCAACTGTCCTGCAAGCTCCCATGAGAAGCCATTTTCTGTTGAGTCAGAGAGGAAATCAAACTTAATTGACCTTCCTACAAATATTTGAACCTTTACAGATTGCTCAATAAGCCCTCAAGCATTTCTTGCGGTGTTGTTTCTTGACACTTTGAATGGCTGTAAATAACAATTGTGTTCTAGACTTGAAACCTTTTACTCTGATAGGGTGTCTAGTGAGTTGCCAAGACACCAGGTACTTTTGTCTGGAGCTTTGCTGAGTTAGCTCAACACTTGTATGCTTGGGAGCCAAAATAAATCCTTTTTTTTCAGTTGACCAGGTGGCTGTTCTGAACGTCAGTGGCCATCTTGTGATGGACAGCTTTGATGTTGTGTGTTTAATGTAGACGCGTGTTTAGCATAGAGGTCCCCATATTTGGGACTATGTCTGTCTTATTTTTGATGGAATGTGCTCAGTCTCTTTTTAAAAAATGCTGGATTTTAAAGGGTCAAACTGTGCAGAGTCAAAGGTTGGTGTTGCACAACCTAGCAAACATTCAAGAACACTGTAGCCGAAAAAAGAAAGCTCCCATTTGGTAACCAGAACACAGCTTCCATCCTTTCTGTGAGGCAAGAGACATCAAGGACCAGCATCAATATCCATGGGAGAGAAGAATCCCACCAGGTTGCCTTCTACTATGCCATTCCAGATGCTTCATTAGATGATGTCTTTCATCATTATTCTTTCATGTAATTCCATTGCACACAGCATCTGCACTCTGCTCGCAGTGTTTGTTATTTATGGTAATCGCTTTGGAAAACAACAACCTATAACCGAGGCTTGAAAAGCTCGGTGATCTCCCACTTCAGCCACAATGATGATGTAAAGATGAAATGGTATTGGTATTTAAGATCTGTTCACATGCACAGACATAGTTCAAAGAGGCTGACTTTTTTAATTGCCCATTCTATCATCTGTGTCATTAATATTAATTATATAACAGTAATGCAGATAATGTTAAAAAACAAAGCTATTTGGTTGTAATTTGAAGAAAAAAAAATCAACTGCTATTCAACGGATTTCTTATCTATTGTATGTGTGGGCTGTTCTAAATGCATAAATAACAACCTTGACAATTTCTATAATTGAATTACTTACAAAATCAAGGTTTTTAGTCATTTAGTTGACTGCAAATTATATAAATTAACTTTAGTATTAGAATTAGTTATACGAATTTCATGGGACTACATGGATAAATACAAAAATTCCAACAAAACATTTGATCTGTATTCAATCCATTGTAATTCACAAAATAATGTTTTGAAAAATTACTTCAAAGGTGACTTAACATTCTAAGACCAGCTGGAAGGGCTTCAAGACTATGAAGTTGACAAATAACACAAACACTGATTGTGATACTGTTAGGTACCGCATATAGGAATGTTCAATAGTAAATAATTAGGTAAAGCGTAAATAGTTAATATAGTGCATATCTCAGGGACACAGCGTCAGCAGAATAGTCATAAAGCTTTGGTGTGCCCTAACAAGGAAAGAGATTAATCGGCTTGCCATTTCCAGACTGGCCCTCATGTGCAGTTCAAAGTTCCCTTGTGGACTGACAGTGGTGCAACAGAAATTGCGTGGAGGAGCCTCAATGGGTTGCATGGCTAGCAACACAATAACCTAAGACAGACCCCAATGGTGTATTGGAGGGGAAAAATTGGAAATGAAAGCACAGATGCTGTGGCAATACATCTGGGGATCACCCCTTACCAAGTTAAAGTGCACTTAGAAAGTATTCCCCTCGGGTGTTTCACATTTGGACAGATCTTTTCTAAAATAGATCATTTACATTTTAGTTCATCAACCTGCACACCATATCTCATAATCGCAAAGCAAAAAACATTTGTAAAAATGTTAGCATAAATATTGAAATATTAAAAATGGAAAACTAAATATAACATTTACATAAGTTTTCAGACTTTTTGCATCCTGTTTCCATTGGTCATCCTTGAGGTGTTTCTACAACTTGATTGAAGTCCCCCTGTGGTGGATACCATTGATTTGACATGATTTGGAAAGGCACACCCCTACAGTACCTTAAAAAGGTCCCACAGTCGGCAGTGCACGTCAGAGCAGAAACCAAGACGTGTAGTCAAAGGAACTATAAATGGATCTCTGCTACAGGCCTGTGTCGAGGCACACACCTTGTAAACGGTACAAAAAGATATCAGCAGCTTTGAAGGTAATCACATCTTACAATTCCCATCATTCTCAAATAGAGGAAGTGTTGAACCAGGAAGGCGAGCAATAACCAGAGTGTCACTGACAGAACTCCAGAGTTTCTTTGTGAAAGTGGGAACCTTCCAGAAGGACAACCATCTCTGCAACATTCAACCAATACAGCCTTTATGGTGAAGTGGCCTGATAAAAGCCACTCCTATGTAAGATACGTATGAAAGCCTTCTTGCAGTTTGCCAAAAGGCACTCAAAGGAATCCCAGAAAAAAGGTTTTCTGATGTAACAAAACAAGATTTTAGTATTTGGCCTGAATGACTATGATTACAGCAAAAGGTCCCTCAAAAAAGTGTTAAGTGTCTGATTAATTTTTTTATTTTTTATTTGCACAAATGTCTACAAATCTCTTACAACAGCATCATTATGGGGTATTGTGTGTAAATTAGAATACATTTACAATCTTTTTAAAATTTTAGAATAAGGCTGTAACATAACAAAATGTGGGAAATTGAAATGCGAACGGGTCTCAGTACTTTATAAATACACTGTATGTAACAAGCACTGCCACCACAGTTGTTGAAGCAGTAACAGAATAATAATTCATGACAACTATCACGTGTTTCTCTATCAGTGGCACCTTCATCAAAGAACATCTATGAGTCACTCTGAAAAGCAATCACCATCCCAAGTAAAATATTGAGCTTAACATATGTATATATGTTTTATTAAAAACACATGACATTAACAGCTTTACCTACATACACAATCCAGAAGGATCCTACTGTGTTTCAATATGCATCATTCTTATCTTTTAATGGGTATTACAAATACATGTGGCTGAATTAAACTGTAATCACATTGATATTAGGCTCAATATCTCTTAAACGAATCCTTTTTACATTTATCTCATCACTCTATTTATCTCTCGTTTATTCGTGTGCTGTAGGAGAATGATAAAAGGGCCTAAACCCCAGGTTTGGGATGAACCCCAGGTTAGACCCAGCACCCTGGACCCCATTTGACCTGCATAGCCCAGGGACAGGCTGCCTGTATAGGGCACTGTCAATCACACCATTACGTCACTATACCATAGAGGTTGATCACTTTATTCTTCATTACAGTGTGCCTTTGAACGGGTCCTCGCCGTCAGATTCAAGTCCACGTGGATAGCAAAGTGAAGTGAACATGCGAGGTGGAAATCTATTTAACAATGAAATGTGCTTCCTTTAAACTGAAAGATGCACATGTACTGTTTCCATTCATTCTCCATCTGTGAACTCTGACTTATTAA
>JAVQJS010032388.1:0-20272 GCA_036024795.1 Galaxias rostratus
GAGAGAGAGAGAGAGAGAGAGAGAGAGAGAGAGAGAGAGAGAGAGAGAGAGAGAGAGAGAGAGCGAGAGGGATAGGAATAGAGAGAAGGTTATTGCTGAGTCATGCTCTGACAGTGTGACAGTGAGAGTCAGGGGAAGCATCCGAGGGCTGCAGGGTAGATTCACAATGAGCCGGCTCTGTGACACACACACACACACACACACACACGCACACGCACACGCACACACACCTCCCCTCGCTCAGCCTCTGGAACCCAATCACATACAGTTTTAACAGACACAGACACACAGACACAGACACCAAGACAAAGAGACGTGTGAACCGATGCGCACATAAAAACGCATGGGAGACTGCTGTAGAGAGGTCTCCGATAAGTCTTTGTCTCTACAACATTAAAGTCAACTTCACACCTTTAAGTTTGACATTGAAGTTCCCCTGCACAGTCAAACTGTGCCTTGAGCGGACATAACAGACAAACCACAGCTAAATAGCAACAAATATTTGGGGCATTAGTCATTTTTAGTTTGTTTTTTGTTTTTTTACTTACTGTGCAATAGTGAGTCAAATTCAGTCAAGGCAACATTTTCTGAATCAGATCAATTAAGCAAAAGTAGCAAAATTCTAACACGTTTTGTTTGCGTGTTTTTTTTTAACAAAAGCACAGTGAGTTTTGGCCTCAACTCTAGCTGAAGGAGCACAGCGTTAAATTCACCTCTTGAAAAAATTCGGTTTTGGGATTACATCCAAATAAGAACTACTGTTTGGTTTTTTTACCCAGCATGCCATTGTAACATAAACCTCTAAATGAAATAGACTTCAGCCTTCTATGGGGAAATGTTGTATCAAAAAATATTGCAGATCAGTACATTCACTTTATTATCCTATGTAACAGCTTGCACATGGCAACACACGTTGACCTTATAATCAGGGTTTATAGAATTCTCAGGAGGGATTAACTGTACCGGAATTAAATCAGGAAAGAATCCATTTAGCAAAAAAAAGTCTGTGTTGCTACTTTCTCCAAGTAGTCTGTTCTCGTGAAAAAAATACAAATTTTACCACTAAAACGGCTCCAGACAAAGCACAACACTGGGTTCGTTTGAAAGCTGTTAAAAGGCTTAATATGCATTCCTTAGGTTTACTAGCACACAGTTGTAGCCTTCCAGACATGCATAGTGTAGTAGAGCCCTTCTTAGCAACACCCAAGGGGGGTGTTCAGTCCCACATTGCACACGGCGCTAAAATCCCATGTAGATTTTCTCTCCCTCGCCGCTCGACTCTCCTATCCTCTGTTTTACAAAACATTCACACGTCAAAAAAGCAAAAGCCCCCAAAAAAAAAAACCTATTATTTCTCACCCGTTATTTCACATGGCCGGGGTAACACGCAGGGATTCCTGCAGCTTCAGGGAGCTCACACTCGCTTTCGCAACCGAAGTGACCGCGGCCTGGGGGAAGATAATCGTACTTAATCTGGTCGTCTGAGGGCCAGTGATAGCGTGCCGATACCTCAGGACATAACAATGGCCTTCACAGAGCCTCTGTCAAGGCAAAGCCGAGCGCACATCAGCGGCCGACGCGACGCGTGGCCCTCACATCGCATCGTTCATCGCCGAGCGTTTGTATCTCATGCTGTAAATATTGAAGAGCGGGCGATTCCAACGATTTACGACACGTCTTGGGTGAGTAAGGAGGCCTCATATATTATACGATCGGACGCCGTGAGGGCCGATAAATCTCAAAAGTAAAGAGTACGGCGATAATACTCAGCCTGATTGCACGGAGCAAGAAAAGCCAAACCTCCCGGCTTCCGTCTGTTCACAGCACACGTCGTGACCCCTTCGCTAGTCGGGTTCCTGTTTCGGCACGACGCGAACGCGTGGCTTACGTCACGTAAAGAGTTGCCGGTGACTGAAAAGAAACGCAACAAACGAAAAGACCAGTGAAAATACGCGGAGAGAGAGAGCAAGGGAGACCTGAAGAACGGCTCGCCGACGGAGTTATGAGCGACACAAGTTTGAGATATTTCAGTCTCTCCGTCATCTCTCTCCCTCCAATTCTGCCGCTCATATCCTCCTCAGCCTCCGGCACATTCCGCCCTGCCTTCACAACAGTCCACACAAAACAAAAGAAAAAAAGTTCAAAAATCAAAAATATATTTCATATCTGTCTCCCAGCCTATTTGCTCTTAATATTCTGCTCCCACTCCAGCTGCAGGCAGCTTCCTGACGCTGTAGAGACCACCCACTCCACAGCAGACTGGAGCAGAGGGGAAGAGAGGGCAACACCTCAAAGCAAAGACCTGCCAATGCCCAACTCTCCGTTAGCTCTCCTATTGAGAAAAAAAAACAAAGGAGAGAGGAGAGAGAGAGAGAGAGAGAGAGAGAGAGAGAGAGAGAGAGAGAAAGAGAGAGAGAGAGAAGACAGGAGACGGAGCGAGAACGAAGAGGAGAAGGCTGCTATTTCTACCAGACACCGCAGAGCGTGTTTGAACACTAGGAGAGTGCCCCCCCCCCGCCGCCTCCATCATCCCGCCAACAAGCCTGTGCGCCGGACAAGGGGATTTCTCCCCCTTTAAAACCCGGCCGGAAATCGTCATGACGATAAGCCGGCGTGTCATGCACCGCTGAAGGTCGCCACACTTACTGGAGGGAGTCTCTGCGTTCGCCGCCAGACGGCCCCGCCAGGGAGAAGCAGGCGCACACAAAAGAGCCCATGTAGAGAATCCAGCTCGACCCGCCGTGAAGGTGGAGGACGGAGAAAAGAAAGAAGAAGAAGAAAAAAAAAAAAATAGGGAAAAAATTCCCTAAGAATGGAACTCTTTAGCTCTCGGCCATGTGACCGACCCGGGTCCTGCTAACCTCCGGTGCTGGCTGTACACTTTCTCTCTCTCTCTCTTGTTCTCCTTCACTTTGACCTACATGAAGACAAGTGCAGAGCTGTTTCCCCTCTCTCTCTCGCTCTCTTTTTCTCTCTCTCTCTCTCTCTCTCGCTCCCACTGCCCGTGGCTGCTAGGCGAGAGCAGAAACACAGCGACACACAAACAGGATTCTGCTTATTCCTCAAGAAGCCCGTAGCAACGGGGCGCTCGGAGGCGGAAGCGGCATCCCCTTGTTTTCCAGCCTTGGGAGAGCGACGCGAGTCCAGGCGTAGTGATAACAGGACGGCATCCGAAGGCTTTTCCAGCTGGAGAGGAGCCCTGCCTCCTCCTCTTCTGAGCCACCCTCCCTGCCTCCTGCCTCCCTCTCCATCTGCTGCTGCTGCTGCTGCTGCTGGACAGGGCCTGAGCCCCTCTCTCTCCCCGACAGCTCATGCCGCCCAGCCCCTCCTCACGTAAGCATGAATGAACAGAAGAGGAGGGGGGGGGGGGGGGGGGTGTGATTGGTAGCTGTTGTCGGGAATATGTGTGCCTGTGTGTGTTTGTGTGGGATGTCATCATGGGGGGGTTATTTATGTCCTTTAGCGTAATTGTGAAGGAGTGTGTGTGTGTGTGTGTGTGTGTGTGCGTGTGCGTGTGTGAATGTGTGTGCGTGTGTCCGCGCGCGCGTCTCTGTCGCAGCTCGGGTGGGCTCGTGTCTGGCTATTTTTTTATTTTTTCCTGCCGCTGCGGCTATAAATAACGCCGCTGCTAAACATCGTCTAACCTGGCTCAGCTGTGAAACGGGGGGAAAATAACCCCCACGGGGGAGCAAACGGTGTGAGGCCAAATAACACTCTGGGAACAGGAGGGAGAGAGGAGAGTTAACCTGGACTAGAAAGACTACAGAGCACCTCTCTATAATGTGCGTGTAATGTGAGACTGAATATCACATCTAATATTAATATTGCACGCACATTGCTCCCAGTATTATTGCCGTAGGATTGCCACGTTTGCCTTCATAAGATGGCCGAGTCACTCAATTTCCATAAACGGTGTGCGTAAAATGTCCAGTTCCAATAAAAATTCCCTCAACCGCCGATATTAAAATCAACGCCAGTGCTGGTGCCTCTTAAATCCGGCGGGACCGTGAACCAATCGCAGCCGCATCACACCAAAAATGAAATTTGCATACAATCTGTGCTACGGTCTGCGCTCGACCAATCATCTCCAAGGACACCCGCTGTCTGCCACTTAATGCGAGCCGTTAGTCCTGCACGCGCGCTCTCGCCTGACACCGGAGCCTGTTCTTATCAGAGAGCCGTGATAAACATCGGAGCCAGGGCTGGTGGGGGTCGTTTGGCACGCGCACGCCGGGTCACCGCCATGAGGAGCGTCTGCTCGGGGACGGGCGAACGCCGGAGGCCCTTTGTGCCCACGGCCGTACGGGCGCCGCCGATCGCTCGACGATAGCAGGCGGAGTCCAGCACTAATGTGTGCTTAATGAGATTGTTTTTGTTGCTATGGCGATGGAAACATGGCCCGCACTAGTGGTTTGAACAGGCCCTGTTTTTAAAGATGTTGAAGTTGGCATTGATGGCTAATCACATGTCTAACCGCCAATAAGGACAGTTCTACGGTTTGCCCCCCCCAAAAATCTGTGTCCATGTATTCATATGTCCATATATGATCTACTTTAAAATGTAAACAGCAATCATTTGTTTTTGGCACTAATTGAATTCGTAATAATACCAGTGTAAATTTTCTGCCATAAAAGCATAGTACCTGGAGGGTAGAATTGTTCAGTTAATGCATCATCGCTACAGACTGAACAAAGTATGTCACGCTAAACATACATCTTGAAAAAAACCATTAAAACGTCATCAGCTTCAGCTGATACGGTAAGGAATTCTCAAATCCTAATCCCAAAAGCTGCTTCCACTGTTTTCCATTGACATTGACTTTGCTGGGGAAGTGCTGACTGCGCTCAATCCAGTATGTTTGGATAGAGGGAGGTCGCCTTGCATTCTTTGCTACCTGATACTAAACTAACCCCAAAAGGTCTGTCCCATGCTGTGCATTTTCATCTGCAAAATATAGTCTATGCCATTCCTTTTTCTCTACTTTCCTTCGTGGTGCTTCTGAGGAAATAACGGAACTATTCTGAAAGTACAACATAAAACAATAATTGTAATTCACACTAGAATTTGCCTGGCCCTCCTCTCCAACTATCTTGAGGATCTCGGAGCAGTATAGAATGTTCTGGAGGTTAGTCTCCGCCGCACGCCCACTCACTGACACTGTATCAGTTCCTGGGTCTGAAGTAAATGAAGCAGCGAGTGGAAACACACCACTGTGCGGCCTTTGGAGCGGTATGGCTTAAGAGAGACTCAAAATCAACATAAAGAGTCTTTTCCTTCAAATGTCAAAGCTGAAGGTGAATTCAACATATGTGTAATGGACGTCGACGTCCAGCAGGGGGTGGCCTTACCAAACTATTGAAACCGAGAAAACCCAACTTTTTACACAGGGCATAACACACATTCGATAGGAAGTAAAGAACAGTCCATCAAATGAATCCTCAATTATGTCAGCGATTGGTCAATTATGTTTTTTTCTTACCTCAGGCCATGATGCCAATCCTTTGTGGCCGTCGCTGTACAATTCGCCTCCCCATCGGTCAGGGCTCCCCTAGCATCCGTGTCTGATTGGCTCCCGACTCCAGCCAGGTCTCCACTTGCCACGTCCAGGTAAGTCGACGTTACTTCCAGCGCCGCTTTCCCGCTCTTTCCCGTCGCTGTGACGCTGAGCACCTCCTGTCGCCCTCCGTCGGGCGTCAGTTCCAAAAAGTGATGCCCCGCCTCTTTGAGGCGTTGCTGGATCATCGGCGTGAGGGGCATGTCGAAGGTGAAGCCCCCCCCGACGCCGTCCACCTCGTCCGTGGAGGAGGACAGGGCGTCCAGGGAGTCCAGGCTGCTGTAGAGCGTGCCGCGGAGGCGCTCCGACTCCAGGATGCTCTCGAACTGGGAGCTGAAGACGTCCGTGGCCTCCTGGCTGTCCGACGTCTCCTTGGCGCCCTCGTCCTCCGCACTGCCGTTGGTCTGCGTGGTGCTGACATTGGGTTAGGCAAAAGGCAGAGGAGGACGGGGGGCAAACACACACACACACACACACACACAGTGGGGGGGGGGGGGGGACTGGTCGGTGAGGACGTATAGCAAACCTAAACATTTCTTGCATCATGTATGCTCAGAAAACAAAACAAAAGGGTCGTGAAAAAACAAAACATTAAGTAACACTAAATTACACGTTGGGTATCAAATACGCTCTTCAATCCAAAGCTTTAGTCAACAAGTCCGAGCTGTGCTTTGAAGAAGCCCAATGGTGAAGTCCCACAGGAAGTTATCAAACACACATTTCCAGACCTTCCACCGTACAGCTTCCTCTTAGTCTAACAAAACAAAACAATATCCTCATAGCAAGAGTACCCCTACTGCACACCGGGATAAAACGCTTTCAAGAAAAAAGGAAATACAAGTCAAATTTGTATCAAAATGTTATTTTGTCATATTATACTAAAAGGATTCGACTTATGGTAGATTTTTTTGGGAATACTACAAATATGCCAAGTCTTAAAGTGTGATTATTATCAAAGTGATTATTAAACCATCCAATTAAGTAACTGGACTGATCAAAACGGGCTTCACCTCTTTGTCATAAACCAATTATACACCAGAAAGCACTGCGCTACAGACTAGCCTAGACGAGGGCACTCACCTGTTGGAGCTGGACTCCTGTGTCTCGGGGCTCTGTACAGTCAGCTGAGGTACTCTGAACACCTCGTCCTCCAGGGCCAGACCACACAGCCCCTCCATAGGACTCCCTGCCACCGTCAGCCCATTGCTGCCGTTGCTGCTCGCTCCCTCCCTCCCCTCGGTGGTCGCCGACGCCCCCAGCCCCGGGGGCGACCCGGCCTGACCGCACGCCGCGTCCACGCTGGACCCCGGCCGGCTCTCCGAGAAGCGGAGTTTCTTGGACGGCTTCTCCCTAGGTGGTCCGCCACCGTCCAGGAAGGCGGTGAAAATGCCGGGGATCTCTGCTAGGATTTTACTGGACTCCTCCAGCGACCCGCCGTTGTCCAAGAAGGGGCCCCCTGCCGTGCCGGGGGTCAGGGCCTCCGTCGGCGAGGTCGTGGCGGCCCCCGACGGGTCCACCTGGGAAACGCGCGGTGCTGCCGAGGGTCCTGGTAGGGGCGCGACCCCCGTCTCCGTCCGCCCCGTTTCCAGGGAAACAGTCTGGGCAGGTCCGGCGCTGCGGAGCGGGCTGCCGGGTTTGTCCTGGCAGTTACCGACGGCCTTCCCGATGTCTCCGTTTACGGTAACGCTGTCGTCGGCGGCGCCGTCCGTCTTGTCGGCCGCCGACGCCGGGCCCGGCGGCACCGTGTCCTTCAGGAGCGCCTCGGCCCAGGAGTCCAGGAGGAACGTGGGCGACAGGAGCGGGTCTCCGTTCGGGGAGTCGTACCCCACCAGACCGGCTAAGATCCCGCTCCCCTCCTCCCCCTCCGTTGGCCTCTCCGACCCCGGGTTGGCCCCGTCCGGCGAGGCGCCGTTCTGGCCGTTGCAGGGGATCATGGCTGTGCTGCTGCTGCTGCTGCTGCTGTCCTGAGGTGGCGGCGAGGGGGGCCCCGGCGCATGCTGCGACCCGGCCCCGAGGCCGCTCAGCAGGCTGGCCAGCTCGCGGTCGATCTCCAGGAACAGGGAGGTCTCGTCGATGTCATAGTCGTCGTCCGGGAAACCGGCGCCCAAATGGCCAGACGAGCTGCTACTTCCTGCTTGCGGAGGGCTGGTAGCGATCCCTGATGAAACTGGACCGGGCAGAAAAGCCAGATATTAATAAGTACATGGAGTTATAATGGCTGATAGAGGATCTAGCAATGTCAGCCAGGCTAATCCTACTTGTCCTCGCTATGCCTGTAATTGAATATCAAAGAGTCACTCTTAGAGGGAATTAATGGGAGCATCTTTCAGAGTCAGTGGGGTGAGATGTTCCGTTGGCCAACTCTGAATAACTCCTGTGTAGTCCCTAAAAATGGGTCCCTGTGTATTTTCCTTAATGAAAAGGGGCGAGCCAAGAGAAAGCTGGGATGAGTCCAATCCAAACCAATAGAGCTTGCTTGAGCCTTTATTTCCTTCTTTACCTCTCTCTCTCTCTCTCTCTCTCTCTCTCTCTCCCTCCATTCATTATCAGTCAAACAGCCTCAATAGAAACTAATTTCTGTCTTACTAGCAATCTGTCAGGATAGATTTCTATTGGCCCAAAGTGTGGGATACAAATTTGTCTGAATGGCAAACAGCTCCACTTTCTGCACTGATTGCTCATCTTTCAATAAACATTTATCATCTTAAAACTACTTTGATCTATGCAGGGGGGGGGGGGCAAAATGTTTCATGCATGCATTAACAGACTGCACCTTGGGCTCTGCATCCTTAAGTATATTTGCTGTCCTCTAGTTGAACCTGTTTTTCCAGATATGAGAAAGAGGAACGATGCCAATTTGTCCAATTACTCCCCTTTAACGAGATGTGGGTAGGAGAGCCAGGAAGTGCTTATAGTCGACTACAACAGGTCCACTTTTCTTTGGCAGCAGGGTGCACCAGAAGAGGGTGTTAGGATTCTTTTTCGTGCTCCTAATTGGTCCCCAACCGATTTGAGACCCGTTCACTTGGTGTTCATGGGCAAATAACGCAGCTGATCGCGTACGCTGTGTAAAATTGCAATACAAGCTTTGGTCTTAGCTCCTGACAGGTTTTAAAATCTGTATGGTCAAAGATCTCATTGAACCCACACTAGAGGGCAGTGTTTTTGTGTTTATATTGAACCACTGCACGTAAAGAACCATACAGTCCTGGCAATGTAGATCTCATTAAACCAACACCTTTGAAGCGATCTGTTGACTTTGTCACTAGCATGTGTGTACGGCTTTCATTTCATACAACTTCCATCACAAAAAAACGCTTTCAAAATATACAGGAATATGGAAAACAACAAAAACATACCACCCATCTGTGCGTGGGAAACGACTTCAATATCTTAGATCTAGTCCCAGAGAGAGGAGACACGCACACGTCAAACGACTTTTGACTAGATGAACCTGCAAGAATAAACTACACACGACAAATATCTCACCATAAAAAAAAACCCGACTCAGACCTCGTCAAAGAGCAGAATTTTGCATAACTAACCTGCAATGTTTTGGGAATCGGCCTCAAAACGCTGTGAGGATCATCAGTGGTTTCAGGACCCGGAGATGATGGGATCCCAGTCGAAGAGACAGCTAGACTACAGCAGCAAAAACCTCGTCGACAGTACTTGCATTACGCGGTCCCAGATACGACGGACTCATGTCCCCCTGTGAGACTAATAACCTCGTCAATCCTTAGACAGACAGTGGCTCTGAGGGCACCGAGTCTTGAGGACCGGGGGTTTGCGTCTGATGGGCGGTGTGTCTGGAGGAAGGAGTCCCTTCTTCAACCCCGGCTGACTGTCAAGTCAGATCACTAGAAATAGTCGTGCAAAAGACAAATGTTCTACGTATCTTCTAGATTTTTCTTCACAGGCTCTACCTAACGCTGTTAAAGCAGGTTCATTTTCATGCACCTGTAAACTCAGATTATACGGTAGATTATAGATCCACTTTATGTTTAACAGCGAGACCCTGTACAGTGTTTCTAAGACAACAAAAGTCCCCGGAGGACCAAATACCACCGGCTCATCTTCCCTGGATGACAAACTGCAGGGCCTGGTCTCATTCAAACACTCAGGGCAACAACTGGAGCTCCCCTGTTTATAATTTGATAATCCACACCGCCGTCTTCAGGGAGGATGAATAAATCAACGATGGGTGGACGGACAGTGTGGGCCACACTTCAAAGGCCAGAACGATGAACACAATACAGTCCCTACATTTGTTTCTATAAATAGTTGACGCTCAGTAACTGGGCCTGCTGCCTGGTACTAGATATTCAATTATTCATAATAAGCAACCTGTGAATGGAGGTATTACAACATGCATGAGCCTGGATCCGTGGGCGAGGAAGATCTACGGTCCCGTCAAACTAATCTCTGCAGAGAGAACTGAAGTCAAGAGCAGATCTCCATTATAAAACTGGTCTAGAGCGCACAGGAATTATGCAGGGAGGCTACGCCCAGTGTCATTTTGCCCGCTGGTTGATCACTCTGCCATGCTCAAAAGGAGTCTACCATCGACTATGTGCCCAACAACTGCATGCTTTAAAATCCTGGGTCATGACCTGTTTTTACCTTCTTCCTGTTCATCTCCACCCTGAAGTATTCCAATAAGTGCAACGCGTTGTCTGAAAAAATGTAAAGCACTTTCGGTATGAGGACGCCTTGTCGTGGAACTGGCTCGATGCAAGCCAAGAGCTAGCAATGATGTGTCTGTGTACACAATTTATAGACTGCAGTCAAAGTTAGTACACGCTGGCCTGGAACAGGATCCTGTCATGATATTTCATCTCAAGTGCATCTCAAACTGCATCCTCCCGCTTGAACTCATCCGTTCACCTGTCTCCAAAAGACCCATGTCCCTCAGTGACAGGAAGACAGTAAGACACGACGTGCTCCACCCACAGCCAAAGCCTAAACAAGGGACGCCGACTCCTCAATGTAATACAATGAAGAGGAACGACTAGAACGGCACTCACAAATAGTTTGAGTAAGGTTCTAGGTTTTTGGGCGTTTCAAACAATAGGAATAGATTCAAAAGATTTTTCCTAATTTAAGAGTTTCTGACACATTGCGGGGTTACACTGCGGAGTAAGTGTTTTTCCTAGGTTGTCGACCTTCCTTTAGGGATCTGGGCTACGTTGATCCCCTGTTATAAGGTATCAAGTCAAAAAGCATAAAAAAGGTCACTTACCGCTTTCTAAAGAGCTGCTCTCCTCTGCTTTTCCAAAGAGGAACTCGTACTTGGCCTTTGCAACACTTTGAGCATGCAAGGAAGATTTGTTGATCCAAACAGATGTTTCCGCCTGGAAGAATCAAAAACGCAACCAATTAACAGGTGGTAAAGAAAATGATCATCGCAATCATGGTTCGCAATTTGCAGCCTCGCGATCTTTAATTAGCATGCAAGTCATCACAATTTGTAGCCTGACAATGTAAACTCCAGGCTTTTCATTGAAACAGTGAATCAGCGTTTCTTGATTGGAAACCGTTTGTCAGACCCCTCGTTTTGATTCAACTTCTTTGTTCGTCAGCGATTAGAAGAAGAAACAGCAGAGGTTTCGACATCGTCTTTGCAAAAAGACCTAAAATCAAAAGCAGACAAAAGATTGCGGACCGGTAAGAAGATTACTTGACAGTGACACTACCAGTACTTACTGTAAATATCACAGCACTTACCGCCATATTGGAAAGCAGACACCGCTCATTAGCAGGCTTACCGTCTGTGAGCATAAAGGTAACATGAGCTGTGTGTTGCTATAACAGACAGCAATTCTTTACTGTCTACCTACTTACATGTCACTTATTGACGACACAGAACCTAGCCCCGGTTAGAACAAGCAGAAGTGCTTTTAAGGCACTGAACTTTGAAAACTTAAGATCTGACGGCCCGTTTGCTGCTGATGGCTAGCGTGTCTGGAGGGGAGTGGCACCTCAGAACAGATTACAATTCTCTAATGTTTATCCATGTATATTCACAACAGACCAAAAAAAAGACTGAGCTGGACCCAACAGGCGACAATATCAAAGTGAATATATAAAACTACTATCCAAAGTACAAAACGGTTTAACTAAAGACGTTCAGGGTGTAAGTTTGTTCTAAAGGGCAAAGTAGACCTCGGTATAATCTGCATCACAGATAGGTTAATAGTCCTCGGTTACACATTCATTCTTGATCTTGGCGCAAGGTGATCAACAGTGTTCCTTAAGTTAATTGCTGGATAAACTGTGGATCATACTATTATAGTGACTTATGCATATAGACTTAGAGAGCTGTACTTGGGCTGTTAGGTATCCAGCTAGAAGCCTTGACAAGGCTTTCTGTCAGTAACTCCCAGTAGCTGGCTAACAATACATCTTACTGCTTGCCATCTACGAGGCCATGGGTTCAAAAGCATCTTGTTAAAGGCAAAGGTTAGATTGGGCTTAATGTTATCATAGTTGCAGTAACAGAGACAGATGTATGAGAAATGACCTCAACTATAAGATAATAAAAAAAGTAGTAAATTGTACATGTATTCAATTGTCTTTACAAATTCAATGTTCATGCAAGATGATCGTAATGTGGAAATCGTTTGACCTGTTTTTCTATGGCTGAAATGATTCCAAAGCGGAGTGTCACGTGATCACTTAGAAAAGTCTAACTAAGCTCAGCAAATCCAATAAACACTAACATTTTAATTACTTCTGCATCCATTAGCTCTCACTGCTCTGATAGGGAAAGCGCAATTCAAGCAAAAACATAAACAGCCACACAGTGCATCAACAGTAACACATCAAATGTTTTAAACAAGACGTTTGGAAAAAGCCAGTACAAGACCAAATGCAGGCTGAACTGTACGTCTACAAAAATCTATAAAGCCCACCTTTAGTAAATTACATTGTAAATTATAGTCTGTGACCTGAGAATAGAGCGGAGGACCAGTATGAAGCCATCTCAGCTAGCTCTCTCTGTGGAAATCAGTTGCCATGGCTGCCAAAGGACGATTGGGGAATGTGGGGTAAATTTCCCACAAAAGCACGTTTACACCAGCTGCCCTCAAAACTCTTCTGTAGTTAGTTCCCACTCAATAACATGTAATAAAATAAATGGTTTGAGGAACTTGCCCTAACTCCTCTGTCTAATGGGATTTACAGTGAAGAAGCAAATGTTGGTATAATACCTTATTTTTGCAAAATAGTGGCAATTACTACATAAGCAAACATGGTTTGTAAAAAGTAACAAAACATATTTTCCAAACATTTGCGAAAAAGAAAATGAAGCCATTTGAAGTGGTTCAAAAGGGGGTTGGGGTGTTTGAGAGTGTGTTCCCGCTAAGCATTAAATGAAGAAAAACTAATGAGAAAACGTAAGCTACTGAGACGGACCCCGCATGCTTTCCCTTAGCAACAGCTGGGAATCTCCCAGAGGCATTTAACACATTATAACTCATGAGCTATTTCAATTAATCACATCATTAAGGAAGTGCAGCGCTTATAGTGTGGTGGCGGGAGGCGGGGCGACAGCCTGCGGCATCCATCTCAGAGGAAAGGTCACTGGATGACCTCAATGAAACTCCGCTCTACGTGACCGGCCACGTCACTCCATTGTTGCCCTTTCTTAAGAGAACCACTGAGGTGTGGGACCAGAGCCACCGCAAACACGCCGAGATCAAACGTGGCAGGCTAAGATTGAACCAACATTCAGCGTCGTCCTCCATTACGTCGAAGAAAACCTCCCCGCGTTTACTTCAAAGTCTTAAAAGAAATAGGCGTTAAACCATTCTGGATTCATTTAAGATAGCGTGTTCGATTGGGCCACAATCGAAATTTCACACCAAAAAGATTAAGAGCCTAAATATGGCAAAAGATACAGTCCAGAAGCGTTAAAAATGATACGATCATTTAATTACTGCATAAATAAAAGAACACTAACAGCTAATGACCAAGTCAAACACAGTATTTCCTTTCAAGTGTGTCTCTTCACTTTGAAGAGAGACTCAGCCTGTGGGCTGTTCTACCATCTTCCCTAAATTGTTCAGATCCGCTGCTATTCCCAAAGCAGTGGAGGAAACACGAGACTACACTCAGACAGCGTTTAGAGAGCTTAACATCCCAGCCAGCTGCAGAAAGTGGAAATAACCCAAACAGACAAACTGTAAAATCTCCAAAAGTACATGGTTACTTTTAAATGTAAAGAAACGTGTCCAGCCACCAATCCAGGGATGAATAGCTAAGAAACCAGCAGGAGCGACTGGCCTCAGTATGAACAAGACAATGTGGGAGAGTTTATTTCTGTCAATACAACTCAACTCATGCTGAGGAATTAATCTCCGTGAGGGGGCTTTCCAGAATGTCTTCCCAAACCACAAGGAGACGCAAAAGCACGTCGCAAAAATAGAAACGTTGCCTGTCGCCATCAAGGTTATCATTACTGAGCCAAAGGATACCACAGTAAAACATCACACAAGGAGAAAATTACCGGCGAACTGATACAAAAGAAGGGAACAAAGGTACTGATAGACGGACAACTGTTACAGCTCAACACAATGCATACGTTGAATTATCAAGCCCAAAACCTTGTCATATAAACAGCGGCAACTTAGATGAACACTCACAAGGTAATCTGTAATCCTACGGTACCTGCATTTCCTCAGCATCCATAGATTCCTCCTGACCGCTGTTCAGGTTTCCAGACACTGACCTCTGTAAAACGTCTCTGGAGTTCACCACAAATACCAGAACATGACTAAGTCTTGTATGCTCGGACCCCTGTCTCTAAACAGTTTGTTCGCCCAAACAAATAAGCCATTCTAAAGAGGCTGTAAACATGGTGTCTGCTCCGCACATTACAACGCACAGCGTTTGGCATAGTAAACTGTCGGTCACAAAACATTACGGCGGCTGTGCATTTTTAAGGCCCACTTGTCAATGACGAGAAAAAAAAACTGCGAGACCCCTACGCTCCCCTTCGTCTGGCTTTTGGAGAACAGTTCGGAGGTACAAAGCAAATGAAAAGTACAGATGGTTTTGGGGAACACGCAGCTGCAGAGAGGGTCGGCACGCTCCCCACACTCCGGCGCACTCTAACCAAAATGGTCAGCTTTTCCGTTGTGACAAAGAAACCCTGCCAACAGTTACACAGCCCACACTCAAGCAAAAAGAAACAAACTGTTCAGTGGAGGAATTGATGCCTGGAACACGACTAGAGCCAAACTCTAGAGTAATTCTATTAAAAAAAATGACATGAACTTTAGAAAATGGTTCTGCAACATAGACAAGTTCATATAACTGACGTAATACAAGAACGGGGGCAAATTATGAAAGAAAAAGAAAAAAAGAGCGAACCTACAACTGTCATTTTATGACTCAGGGCTGTTGCAAGCCATAACGGCTCTAATGCCCCAGGCAATTGTTCCAGATTAAAGCATAGCGACAAGCCAGGAAGTCTGTGATCAGCTGTTGTGTGCCGTGTCACAGCGTAAATGCCGTTTAGGGGAGATGATGCTGTGGTAATTAGTGTACTGTGTCATGTTTACAGAGTCTGTCTTACGTATGTGCCACATGCCACTAGCGCATATATCGCAAAGTAAATATAGGTTAGTAAAGGTAATAAGAATAATAAAAATAAAAATACATTTCTTGACATCTTTAGTCAACAATTAGATTTGGCAATATATATATTATATTTATATTTATAGTAACTGTATATTGATAAGACTATTTTACAGTAAGAAGTAGACTACAAATGCATAGTCTTGCTAGAGTAATGACAATAATGACAGTGCTTAATGTATGGCCTAGCTGCAACCGCTGAGTTGCATGAGACAGAACCTAAAGTGGGGTCTCACCGTTTTTCTTATCTACTATAATCCAACAATCGCTGTGCCTCAGTTAGAGATAGGTCATATCAGTCAAGCAACAGGCAGGATATTAGCCTGAAAGCCTCAAGGCTAATACCACTTAAAGCAGTCATAATAAAATCCGCTAATGAGATGAAATGGGGGCTTCTGCAATAGAAATATAGGCCCCTAATCAAGAGAGCTCAGTAGACACAGCTTGCCAGTTCGGCATGATCTTTACTGCTGCCCAGTTCTACTGAGGAAAGAGTACATTCATTTTCAGTTCAAAGGTCAGTTTGGGGCTGTGTATCTTATCTAGTAGGATGTAGCCTTGCTATTGATTTGGAGTTGGGTAGACACATTTAAAGCGTCGTACAAAACGAGATGTGCGGTCTTAGGGTGAGGCCAACACATCATCAAGCTGGTAACACTTCCCAGTCTAAGAAAGTCTCGAGAATATTCGGTGGGCCGCCATTACAGCAACGATACACTTTTACAAGTTGAACATAGGCCTCTCTCTACATCAGTAATGAGAAGCAGACTCCACTGTGTTATGGGTGCGGGGCCTTCAGAAGGTCAAGAATTGTTTGTCCATGAAGACACAATACCTTCACTATACCCATAGCCTGCACACACAGACAGCAAAAACGGTGCCTTGATGGGTTGTAAAAGGACTTGGCCAAAAACCTACCCTCAATCTGTGCCAGTATGATACAATGTAAGGGGTGGGGGAAGTGACACACTGAATTGAGAAAAAAAACAAGAAAAAAAAAACGGGTGTTCATTTTAGAAAACGTCAGTCCTAAAGGTAATTCACTTCATATTTGGTGTTCGCATAGCTCCGATAAAATGAAACTCGTAGCATATCATTATTGTTCGGTTATCACAGTAACAATAACATCAACACACCATCTCTAGACACATCCAGCCAACTGGCCTGTAGCCTGGTGGGCTAATTCCTGATTTGACAACAAAGACGAGAGCCAATTGCTAGTCAAGCTCCTGGGGCTCTTTGCATATTGCTTTGTCTTGCGTTTAGATCCCAGGAGGATGCAACGCGGCGCCACAGCTGTCAGGCCAGCCAGCACCATGCGCTGCCCCTCCCACCCCACACCCCAACAGACCCCTGGGGTCAGGTGATCAAAACAGGCTGGGCAGAGAGACATATGATGAAAAAGAAGGGTATGGGAGGGGTGAGTTCATATAGATTGTTTTTTGGTTCTGGCCTTGGTCAGCATCATATTAGGGTCAATAAATAAGAAATACCAAGGCACGCTGCCTACCATACCTGTGTTTAAATGCATAATGGGTCACTCCATATTAGGTGCCCTCTAGAATTTAGTTAAATGGGAGCTCCCACACAGTACTGTGTCCATAGGATGTCATAAATAATACGATATATTTCAGATTTTATGGCAGCAATCCCAGAAAGAAAGCCACCGAGGGAGGCTTCTCTTCCCGTCTGAATCTGCAGACTGCCCGCCTGGGGTTACCTTAAATAAATCATGACTATTTTAAGTGTGGAAAGTGCACATAATGAGAGGGTGCATGCATCCCTGTTGTTTGCAGAAATCTTGTAATTTAATTTATCATCTAATTTAATTCAGATGGAATAGGATTGTTTTTTTTGTTTTTTAAGTTTTGGCCTCAAGATGTGCATTAGTCATGACAAACTCAATAAGAAAACCAGATTTTTAGAAAGGTGACACTAAAAACCTATTCTGAACAGAGAGGAGGATCCTGTGCTGATGAAATGCAAACCGCTCTGGCTATCTTGAGACTAGACTTTATAGAAGAAGATAACAAGCTTTAAATCCTAGAAGAAATAGTGATGGTTGTCCCATCAGCAATACACACGGATTCAGCGATTGCCAGTAGTGCAACTGGGGTGGTTGGGGCATATACAGCAGCCTTTGTTTACTGAAGAGGAAGGGACACTGACAGACAGTCAAGGAACACATGGAATTCATGCATCAGTTCATATAACCTCAACATCGTCCAATTACTGCACTGTATGCAAAGGATGAACTGCAAGTGCCCTACAAAAGCATGATTACATATTCAAAGTTAATGTGGCATGTGCCTGTGTGTGTGCAGCAAGACAGCCATGGGCCAATCTAGTACAGTAAGCAAATATACATTATAAACAACTCCCTTACCAAAAAACAACATGTTAAAGAAGGGGGAAAAATTTGGCTTTAAAGTACACTGCCTTCTACTTCAGTGAGTCACAAACCTTTTACCAAGGGAAGATTGTATTCTCTTGGCCAGGTTCTTTTATGATGCCAGTAAGTTTGCTGGGGGCTTTCCAGACCTCCAATATTACCTGATGCCACCACAGCACATCTGTAGACAGTCAAGATTTAGCTTAGACAGACTGTAGTGCACACAATCCATAAGGTAATGGTAGCAAGCACAGCATGGGGCACTACTGGAGAGTGGAAATACTTGCTTTTGTGAAAACTCGATTTGAATGTGTTGTACAGTCTCTTCGAGTCTTGTGTAAAATGAAGGTTAACTAAATTATTGACAAAAACGTTGTATGGATTCAGAGTGATGAAAAATTCGGTTTAAATCCGATTAGGGCAAGTTAACTATTGAAACCACCCAGAAAGTTCCAATCATAGCATGATATAGTCGTTTATGATCAAATTACCAAGAAATTATCCTGAATACAAAATGAAGAATATTTAACAAAAAGTATCAATTATCTTCCAAAAAGAATCTATTTACCTAAACATCTGTTAAATTAAATACTTGCCTACTTTCCTTAAAAGCCAAATAGGATATCTAGCTTTACTGAGGACAGACTGAGTGAGAGCTCAGGTTGGAACAAGGGACTGGTAGGAAACAACAAAAGACTTGCCACTTGGGCATGCACCACGCTCAGTAATGTTACCTACTTTTCACATAGCACCATCAACTGAGAAGGTGACTCGAGTAATAAGCGAACAGTTACAGAGCGTTAGTACTTCGAGTGCTACTGCACATGATACTGTAGTTTGCTACTTCAGCTACATTGCTTGCTAACGCGTTGGTGGCTGAAATAACGTTGGAACGACGGTTGGCTTGTGTCTTCTAAACAGCGTTAGCTGGCTAGCGAAGCTAGCTAGATGGCTGGTCAACAACAAACTAGGCTTGGTTAGATGCAAATAAAATGACTACCACCAAAACAACTACATTTGTAAGATACTAATGTGTCAATACCAAGTGTTTTACGCCATCCCTCCCCTTAATATCCAGATTGTTTACTAACTGAAAGTGAAAACTGGATCTTCACTCAGAAACTGACAGCTCAGACCCTTCGGCTGTCAGATAGCACTACTGAGCAGCAGCATCTCCAACCATGTCTTACTTACTTGGGAAAAATGAACTCCTTCGTTAAAAAACGGTTAATCTTCTGACTCGTAATAAAGCATGCAGCACGTTGGTTTTGTAAGCTCAAACTAGAAACTTGCGGGTACCGTGTTCCGGGCAATCAAAACAGAAAGAATTCAACGATGAGGCGTAACAAAACCTATTAAACTCGAAGACCTCAGAATCGAGCCAACCTGAATGTATCCTGTTAAGAGCTAGAGAGTGAGCTCCGCGATTGTAAGGAAACATTTCCTCCAACACCTTGTTATGTGAATGTAAACGCACTGACACACGCACAGCTAATAGTAATGTCAGATATTATGATAAAGACGGATGTACCCGAATACTTACCAAAAGGTTTATGTGCGCTAGTTGGTGTTCTAACTACCCTGTATCCTCAGGCTCTTCTCGCTTCCTCTTGCTTCGCTATCAGCTTTCCCCTCAGCCCTACGTTCTATTGACTGTTTTGTTTTCAGTTTTCCCCTTGAAAACCGATGAACATGGTATGTTCCTTATCCAAAGCCGCTCTATCTAGTCTCAACCATTATTTAAAAAAGGACAAACTCCTGATGCGGGACATTGGGATATTATTAAGGAAGCCAATGTGATTGTTGCAACCCAGAATTGAAGTTGGGCATATTTCTTAATAAATCGTATAATTCAGCCGACTGTCATTTTAGATCATTATTTTTTATCACGTGTCTGCATGTTCAATCTCATATCATTTTTTACAATAACTACAATGTCTGTAGCCTACTATCTATAGTGATATCCAATGTATCCAATGTTCACAAAAAACAACTGCAAGGGAAATCAAATACAAATACACTCACGGCCTACTTGGATAATGATTGGAACATAATGCACACAGCACAAGTAGTGTGCACAATAAGCATGAATTTGCCTATACCCTTGTCTCAAGTGCTGTAAGATTTATTCGTTACAGCATTTTTCCCACTCTCTTCCAAGACTGCCCTCTGAGGAATACTTAGGGCAGACTAAACACAATTACTTTATTGGTTACATTATTGGTGGTATTTGCAAGTTACCACTTCTTCATAAAGATTTTTAGAAATCCCAAACATTGCATAAATGTTCCTCCGCTTTTCATAGACGATTACCGATTTTCTTTCAAATGCCATACACAACGCCAAATCGTCCAAATAAACCAATCACCTAATCAGGGATTACACTGTATTTACACATATTTTTGCATTTTCATCTAAATGTAACTGTAAAGGAACGTTTTGACTTACTACTATCTATGAGAGTTGAATAGGCCGAGGTTTCCAATTTTAGAAGAGTTTCAGGTTTTTATTCAAAAAGAAACTGGCTGTGGCTCTTTGCCAATGTAAACTTGAGAATTGAGAACATATGTGAACAGTAAAAAGGGCGGGGGGGGGGGGGGGGGGGGGGCGGCCCAAAAGCGCTTAAAATAAAAAAGATGAAAAAGTTTTTTGGTTATAAAAAAAAATTGATATATAAAAAAAAA